>VWZE01006934.1:0-12787 GCA_013396675.1 Eubucco bourcierii | reverse complement strand
GTTCACATAACTCCTTTTCATCCAGACAGAAACACTTTTGCCTAATGCAAGCATTTACTTGCAACTCCTACAAGGAAAGGGGTAGAGTCAAAATCAAAGTGGCATCCTGACTGCTTTCAGGAGTCTCACGCACTGGAGAAAGAAATTCATTACTAGTTCATGTGGTTTGTTTGCTAGGCATGTAGGTTCACATGTCTGCTTTTCATCCGGACAGAAACACATCTGCCAATTGCATACATTTACTTGCAGCTCCTACAAGGAAAGGGGTAGAGTCAAAATCAAGGTGGCATCCTGACTGTTTTCAGGAGTCTAACACAGTTGAGGAAGAAATTCATGGCTAGCTCTTGTGGTTTGTTTGTTAGGCATGTAGGTTCGCATGTCTGATTTTCATCCGCACAGAAACACTTCTGCCAAATGCATACATTTGCTTGCAGTTCCTACAAGGAAAAGGGTAGAGCCAAAATCAAGGTGTCATCCTGACTGTTTTCAGGAACCTCACACACTGGACAAACAATTCATTGCTAACTCATGTGAACTCTACACATGTAGGTTCACGTGTCTGCTTTTCATCTGGAGAGAAACACTTCTGCCAAAGGCATACATTTTCTTGCAGTTCCTACAAGGAAAGGGGTAGAACCAAAATCAAGGTGTCATTCTGACTGTTTTCAGGAACCTCACACACTGTAGAAACAAATTCATTGCTATCTCATGTGGTTTATGTGCTACGCATGTATGTTCACATTGCTCCTTTTCATCCGGACAGAAAGACTTCTGCCAAAGGCATACATTTGCTTGCAGATCCTGCAAGGAAAGGTGTAGAGCCAAAATCAAGGTTTCATTCTGACTATATTCAGGTGCCTCACACACTGGAGAAAGAAATACATTTCTTACTGATGTGGTTTATGTGCTACGCATGTATGTTCACATGTCTGCTTTTCATCCAGACAGAAACACTTCTACCAAATGCATACATTTGCTTGCAGATCCTACAAGGAAAGGGGTAGAGTCAAAATCAAGGTGTCATCTTGACTGTTTTCAGGAACCTCACACACTGGAGATAGAAATTAATTGCTAACTCATGTGATTAGGTGCTAGGCATGTAGGTTCACATGTCTGCTTTTCATCCGGACAGAAACACATCTGCCAATTGCATACATTTACTTGCAGCTCCTACAAGGAAAGGGGTAGAGTCAAAATCAAGGTGGCATCCTGACTGTTTTCAGGAGTCTAACACAGTTGAGGAAGAAATTCATGGCTAGCTCTTGTGGTTTGTTTGTTAGGCATGTAGGTTCGCATGTCTGATTTTCATCCGCACAGAAACACTTCTGCCAAATGCATACATTTGCTTGCAGTTCCTACAAGGAAAAGGGTAGAGCCAAAATCAAGGTGTCATCCTGACTGTTTTCAGGAACCTCACACACTGGACAAACAATTCATTGCTAACTCATGTGAACTCTACACATGTAGGTTCACGTGTCTGCTTTTCATCTGGAGAGAAACACTTCTGCCAAAGGCATACATTTTCTTGCAGTTCCTACAAGGAAAGGGGTAGAACCAAAATCAAGGTGTCATTCTGACTGTTTTCAGGAACCTCACACACTGTAGAAACAAATTCATTGCTATCTCATGTGGTTTATGTGCTACGCATGTATGTTCACATTGCTCCTTTTCATCCGGACAGAAAGACTTCTGCCAAAGGCATACATTTGCTTGCAGATCCTGCAAGGAAAGGTGTAGAGCCAAAATCAAGGTTTCATTCTGACTATATTCAGGTGCCTCACACACTGGAGAAAGAAATACATTTCTTACTGATGTGGTTTATGTGCTACGCATGTATGTTCACATGTCTGCTTTTCATCCAGACAGAAACACTTCTACCAAATGCATACATTTGCTTGCAGATCCTACAAGGAAAGGGGTAGAGTCAAAATCAAGGTGTCATCTTGACTGTTTTCAGGAACCTCACACACTGGAGATAGAAATTAATTGCTAACTCATGTGATTAGGTGCTAGGCATGTAGGTTCACATGTCTGCTTTTCATCCGGACGGAAACACTTCTGCCAAAGGCATACATTTGCTTTCAACTCCTACAAGGAAAGGGGTAGAGCCAAAATCATGGTGTCATCCTGACTGTTTTCAGGAACCTCACACACTGGAGAAAGAAATTCATTGTTAGCTCATGTGTTTTAGGTGCTAGGCATGTAGTTTAAGTCAGTTGCTTTTCATCCGGACAAAAACACTTCTACCAAATGCATACATTTGCTTGCAGTTCCTAACAGGAAAGGGGTAGAGGGAACTTAATATTTCTTAGTGGTTGATGAAATTGTATGGAAGTCCGGGTCGTCGTGAGCTGGTGTCAGCCTGGTTGGCGTGGGCTGGTGGCGACTGGACCGGCGGGGCCTAGTGTCGGCCTGCAATCCTGCCAAATATGTTTCCCTCCATGATGTGTTCTTCGTTCTGGCACTGTTCCACTTGCAGAGAAGTTGAGTCATTTGCTGAAGATTTGACTGGGATGGTGCCCAGATGCAAACCCCACATTTTAATTGAGGTTCTCTTCTACCTGGAATAAGGGATGGAATGTGTTTGTGAATCCAAGATCAGTTAGATAGGTGTTATCAAGGGACAGGGATGTTTTCCTGTGTAGTCCTGGGCCAACAAGCACACAGCAGTCCCTGTGAGACAGAAACAGCCCTGGTCCCTGCACAGCTCACTCCCTAATGCCAGTATGATCTTGGTAGCCTGCAGTTCTGCATCACTGATCTGATTGTCTGAGGATCCAAAACGTCTGTAACCACCTGTGCCAACTTTTGGTGGTGGACCTTACACATGATGTCCAGTCTCCTGTGACAGCATCTCACAGAAACATTGAGTTGTAGAATGGTTTGGATTGGAGAGGACACCCAAAGGTCACCTGCCGCAACAAGGGACGGGGAGACTGTTTGATGCAAACAAGATTCTGTTTATTTGTACCGCAGGTCAGCATTATATAGTCTCCAAGAACTGCCCTAAACAATGTGTCATCTACTGATTGTTTATCTATCTACTCCTGTCCACTATCTACTATCCACTATCTACTAAGGCCTTCTGGCAAGCTAACCCTTCCATGCTGTTTCATTTGTGTTTCAAAGACTACTTATCAGCTCATTTCCTTACAGCAATAGAGCATCTTGACTTCTGGTTTCCTCTTAGTTATCTCTTCTGCTAAGAAGGAATGTATTGATTTACACAGTCTTGCCCACGGTTTGTGATCTAATTGTTTCATGGTTAATAATTGTTCCGTGCTCACAGCTCGTGATCCCACAGTCATCTAGTCCAATCCCCCCGCAGTGAGCAGGGATGTACTCTGTCACATCAGGCTGCCCAGAGCTCTGTCAAGTCTGAGACTCACAACTCCTGTGTGAAGGGTAAAAATAAGAGCAAAATGCAGTTGTACACAGCACATTGGATCCTGGACTCAGGTCATTGTTGGAGAAAGACAACTTTCATTAAACAACCACAGATTAGGAAGTGTGAAAACAACTTGGGAATGTACAGCCCAAACTTAGCACCCTCTGAAGGCAGACCGAAGGAGCCTGGGGTGCCTGAGGCACTGGAAGGCAGGGATTGCCAGGACCCAGTGTATGAAGTCATCAGTATGAACACTGGGATCAGGCCTTGGTCTTTAAATGTTCTGTGGTAAAAAGGTGTCTCTTCTCTTAATACGCTGCTTGGGTATTGGTTCAGGCAGGTTTTCAATTAAGGGTGGCTGCCACAGGGCACTGCCTGCCCAGCCCCTGGGCTCTGCAGGTAGAGAGTTGGCCCTGGAGGTGGCAGTTGAGGCCACATCCTGTGGGGCCAGAGGCAGTGGGTTCAGATCCCCATAGGTGTTTCATGGTGTCTCTGATGCCATCACCCTCAGGAGGCTCTTCATATCCCTCCTGTTGTGAGGAATTCTCTCTTGTATATGCTTGCCCCTTGTGTGCTCACCTTGCACAACAGCAGTGAAAATCAAAGCAATGACTTGAAGACCCCTGGGACCTGGATGTGTGCATACCACTTCCCTGCTGTCTGCTGGGAATACAATGCAGTAGTCCTGGAGGTTCCTAAGGTGTGTGGAGGATAACTTCCTTCCCAAAAAGGCTGATGAGTGAGCCTCCTAGGAAAGGGACTCTGCTGAACCTCCTGTTTGTGAACAAACAGGAAGACCTAGGAGCGAGATACCAGCTGAAGGCTGTCTGGAGTGCAGAGATCATGGAATTTCAGATTATGGATGGGTGGATGCTTTGTCTGGGGGGCCAGGCCAAAAGAGCAATGGTGAATGGAGGTAGGTTCAGCTGGTGGATGTTTCCAAGTGATGTTACCCAGGACTTGGTATTGGAGCCAGTTCTCTTTAATATCTTGTTTGCACTCTGAGTAACTTTGCAGATGGCATAGTCCCAGAATTTACTGTTTTGTTATTGACAATCTCTGTCTTCCAAACCAGGTTCAAACACAGATATTCAAGAGCATGCTGTCAGCCCCACTGCAGCATGTAGGAAGAGGGAAATATGCCCCCTGGTTTCACATCCATGGTCAGCTTTGTTGACAACCAGAAAGTTGGAATGAGGACTTCATGCTCAGGGAACTGCTTCCATGATCTCATAGGACACAGCTTGCCAGCAAGGACAGGATTAAGTGCATTGCCACTGCACCACAAGGAGGCTTTTGCTAGGAAGCAATGCAAACTGAACTAAGCAGCCCAGCAAATCTTGTCCATACCTCACTGCTGCCAATTAACTGGATACTAAACAGGCTCCACTTGCCTGGTTTAGCTTTAAGAGCAGCCAGCTGTGTGCAGTACAAACTGATCTCTCTTTCAACTTCTCTTGTCGGGCTGCATTAATGGCAAAGAAAGCAGATCAAACACTCCTGTTAATTAAGTATCCAGGCTTGAATTAAATAATTAAGCTTGCAACAGGTGATATTAAAACCACAATGTGCTGCTTTTTATGGGAAGGGGAGTTAATAATTGGATTTGGATATGAAAGTGAAGACTCTTGTTGCTTGGTTTAGTGTGTGTGTGTATGGATATATGTGTGTGTGTATTCATATATCTATGTGTGATATGATTGGAAGTTATCTCTGATACAGATGTTCTGGTATCCACAGGGTCACTTGCAGGAGCAAAGGTGTGAGGTTATCATAGTTGTACAAGGTAAAATCAAATTATGTCTGCCCTAAGATATCTCAGAGCATCAGCAAACAGACTCACCACCACCTGTGTAATGGCCATAAAACTGGAGATGAAACTTTCAAATGCATTTTAGTCTGCAAATCTGGCAGGTTGTCAATTAACATTGATTTAGAGTGGCAGGCCCAAGTCAAACTCAATGTGCTGTGTTTTTTGTTTTTTTTTTCATGAGAAGGGGAATTTTATTAGGTTTGGATGTGAAAGTGAAGGTTCTTGTTGCTTGATTTAGTGTGTGTATTACATATGTGTGAGTTCTGCTCCAAAAATAGAACCAGGGGAAATATTCCTGCTTAGGATCTCCCCATATTATTGGTAACTGAAGGCAGTTGGTCCTGGCTTCTCTGAGAGTTACCTAATGTGAAGAGCAGATACTCTGTCCATCCAGGCAACCAAATGGGAAATATGGCCCTGAAGATGGGTGGAGGCATTAAGAAACTGATTTTTCTTGGGGTCATTTCAGGGAGCTAGAAAGGGAGCTGTGGATATATCCACTGCTTCCTAAGGAAAGCTCAGCAGTGTCCAAGACCTGAGTGATCTGTGCAAGTCCTACTTCAATGAAATTGCTCAGTATTCCTGAGTGGTAGATGAAAGGCTATGGAATTCCAGGGAAACAGTATTGTATTTCTCAGGCAATTATATATTTTTCATATCTTGAACAAAATCAGTTCTTTTAGGTAAATTTGCATTCTGAACAATATGAGTATGTCTGCAAGCACACAAGTCTGTAATTTGACAGTGCAAATTTCTTCTGATGATGAAAGAAAACCCAGGTTTGAGCAATTCCTTCTGCCTCTGTAGGCAAGAGCAAGTAAAAGCCTCACAAAGGATAGAGGAATATTCTAGCCACAGCATTGTTTCTTTTTCTTCTCAGTCTAATGAAAGCCTCTCTGTGGTAGCAGAGAGGCAAATTTCATCCTCAGTCCACTCCTGTGGAGACCCTGGCAATAGATAAGCCTCTAATCTCATGCCAGAGTGGCTGTAGCTTCAGGGCCTTAGAAAGGGCTCTCACTTTGGCTTCCCCAGGCAGCCTCCACAAGTGCCTGGGGAAGGTGCCCTGCAGAAACCGCTATGTCTGTTTGTTCAGCAGCTAAACTCACTGAAGCATGACTTGGAGTTTTCACTCTGGGCAGAAGTTTTTCCATCACGGGTTGGAAGGTGAAGATGAGCGATGATTGGTTTTCATACTACTTGCTTACCAGGGAGAGTACAGTATCTACTGAATTCATAAGGGCCCAGAGTGCTGAAAAGGGACCCTCAGTGTGTGGTTGTTCTTCCCAAGAGCTGTAAAAGGATGGTTTTGCTCTTATGACAGCAAGTTTTCTGATGGAGAAGGGCACACAGGATGTATCATCCAGCTACTGGGGCAATTGAATCATAGAATGGTAAGGTTGCGAGGGACCTCAAGCATCATCTAGTTCGACCCCCCTGCCATAGGCAGGGATACCTCCCACTAGTACAGGTCACTCAAGGCCTTATCCAACCTGGCCTTGAACACTTCCAGGGAGGGAGCAGCCACAACCTCCCTGGGCAACCTGTGCCAGTGTCTCACCACCCTCACTGCAAACAACTTCCTCCTAACATCCAGTCTCAATCTCCCCTCTGCCAGTTCAAGCCCATTGCCCCTTGTCGTGACATTGCAAGACCTTGTAAATAATCCCTCCCCAGCCTTCCTGTAGCCCCCTTCAGATACTGGAAAGCTACTCTAAGGTCCCCTGGAGGCCTTCTCTTCTCCAGGCTGCGGAGCCCCAACTCTTATCACAGTTGTACATTATAGAAAGTACAATCTCTTGCCCTGAGATCTCAGTATAGCAGAAACTGGACACAGTGGCACCTACGTAATGGCTATAAACCCATGGATGAAAATTTTAAACAGATTTAGCTTTCTAAAAGTCTGCCAGTTTTATCAGTAAACATTGATGTGGCTGGGAGCTAAAAGTGCACAATTCCTATAGAAGTAACTAAGTTCCTGGTGGTCTTGAGTCTAAGGTATAATGGTTTACGAAAGCGTCCAACAGAAGCTGTGAGGATGGTAAAGGGACTGGGAACATCTGTCTCATGAGGGAAGGTTGAGAAAGCTGGGCCCGTTTAGCCTGGAGATCAGCAGCCTGAGAGGAGATCACCTTAATGTTTACAGATAGATGAATGCTGGAGGGGGAGCAAGAAGAAGGTGCCAGGCTCTTTTCAGTGGTGTCTTGTGACAGGACAAGGGACAGTGTATAGAAGACAGAACACAGGAAGTTCCATCGTGAGGAGAAACTTCTTTACTATAACGGTTATGGAGCTCTGGAGCAGGCTGCCCAGAGAAGTGGTGGAGTCTCCTCTGGGGACTTTCAAGACCCATCTGGGTGCCTTCCTGTGTGACCTGCCCAAGGTGATTCTGCTTTGGCAGGGGGGTTGGACTCGATCCTCAGAGGTCGCCTCCAACCCCTATCATCCTATGATTCTATGAAGCACAGTCCTTGAACTCAAGTTTAGAGTACTCAAGAGAATATTCTAAAAAGTAGAACTTACTGTCAGCTTTTGGACCCCCTCTGGTTTTGACACACTTGTCGGGTTTGAATACAAACCTGAGCAGCTCATGCATTCCTAAACTTCATTTTGAGTGCCATCTTTTAATGCTAGAGCTCAGTTTCTGCTCTCATTTACAACAGTGTCAGGAAATGTGTGAAACTATTTGCATGCTGAAATGGTTTTCAGGATTGGATGGGTCACAAATTCTGTGATTCTGTGACTTATTCATCGTCCATTAAGCAGAGAAATGCAAAACACACAATATCAATGTGTAAAATAGGTTTTAGTAGCTTGAAACAAGTTTCGTCAGGGTCTGTAAACACCTCTCAGCAAGATTGCCAAGTTTGTAATGCTAACCAGGCCTTGGGATTTTGTTCTTTATCAGGTTGTGTGCAAACTTCTCTAAATATATACATTTTTTAATGACATTTCAAAACCTACTGAAAAGTAAAATCAACTGTTTTGATTAGCTCACCAACAGAAGCTCTAGGAATATGCAGTTACTTTTCCCTAAAGAAGATACTCGGATTTACCCAAAAGCCTAAAATTGTAGCTAGGAGTTGAATGATGCTTTAAAGTGCCAAGGTGATGTAGTAGGCTCTTGTGGTCTTTCATTATCTTAAGGGGACCTCCAAGAAAGCTGGGGAGAGTCTTTTTGGGATGTCAAGTAGTGATAGGACTGGAACAAAGCTAGAGATGGTTAGATTCCAACTGGATGTTAGGGAGAAGTTTTTTACCATGAAGGTGGTGAGAGCCTGGCAGGGGTTGCCCAGTGAGGTGGTGGAAACCTCATCCCTGGAGGTGTTTAAAGCCAGGCTGGATGAGGTTCTAGGCAACCTGATCTGGTGTGAGGTATCCCTGCTCATGGCAGGGAGGTTAGAACTAGATGGTCCTTGTGGTGCCTTCCAACCCTGACTGATTCTATGAGTCTATGATCCTATGAAATTGAAGCTCAAATGTTTCAAGTCAGCAGGTTGCTTTAAAAAAAAAGTTCTTTACAACGATCAAAATATGGAGAGCTCCTAGTTTCAATCTCTTAGTCAAAATGTGACATTTTTAGTGGGTATTAATGCACTCCTGTGACTAATACAGCAGTATTTCAGTACCTGAAAGGGGTCTGTGAGAAAGCTGAGGGACTTTTTACAAGGTCTTGTAGTGATAGGACAAGGGAACCAGACAATCTTTAAGGTACCTTCCAACCCAACCCATTCTGTGCTTCTAGGATAATCTTTGATTAATCTGCAGTTCTGTGTGTAGGCACACAATGATGATGTGGGACCTGGCAGGTGGATTTGCTATGGTGTGGGTGCTCCTGTGGAGAGATTTGTGGGAAGCCACCAATACCTCCATTGGATCCCTAACAGCAATGGCCTTGGAGGTAGCTGTTTTCTTTCAGGTCCCATAGTTTTTGCAGACAAAAGTATTTTCTGAAAGGACACAAGCTTATGATTTTGTCTGTAGTTAGCAGTGGACAGAAAGCTGATGGAGGGAAAAGAGCATGGAGGAAAAAGAGCCAGGCCTAGAATATAAACATTGCTCAAGGTTTCCTCAAATAGTTCTATGTAAGTGGGAGCAATTCTGACCAAGGGAAACACTGCCTAAAATGGGCTAACAGAAATATTCCCCAGACTGGGGGATGAAAGACTGTGGGAGCTTTTCTTCCAGAATATGCTACTCCAATGTTCCTGAGCCTTATTAGGATGGAGAGCAGGAGGGAGGTTGGGATGAGTATGAACAAACATGAAAGGGCAAACATTTATTTAAGAACTAGTTCTTTACTATGAAGGTGGTGGAACACTGAAACAGGTTACCCAGGGAGGTGGTTGAGGCTCCATCCCTGGAGATATTCAAAGTGAGTCTTGAGAGGGCTCTGTGGAGGATCTAGTGGAGGATGTCCCTGCTGACTGCAGAGGGCTTGGACTAGAGGACCTTCAGAGGGCTCTTCCAACCCAAACCATTCTATGATTCGCTAAGTGCTGGGCCATGTAGAGAGGAGGGCAAGGAAGCTGGTGAAGGGGTTTGGAGAGCAGGTCTTATGAGGAGAGGCTGAGGGAGCTGGGATTGCTTAGCCTGAGGAAGAGGAGGCTGAGGGGAGAACTCACTGCTCTCTGTAACTCCCTGATGGGAGGTCAGAGTGAGGCCAGCGTTGGTCTCTTCTCCCAATCAGCTAATGAGAGGACAAGAGGAAATGGCTTGAAGCTGCACCAGGGGAGGTTTAGGTTGCATATTAGGAAAAAATTCTTTCCTGCAGGTCAGGCATTGGGACAGGCTGCTGAGGAAGGTTGTGGGGTCACCAACTCCAGAGGTGTTCAAAAAACAAATAAATGTGGCACTTCAGGATGTGGTCTGGTGGTCGTGGAGGTGCTGAGTAGAAGGTTGAACCTGGTGATCTTAGAGGTTTTTTCCAACCTTAATACGTCTGTGATTCTGAGAAGGCTAACTTGTTGTTCCTCACGACTCTCACCACATTCCCACCTCCACAAACCTCACCACTGGGTAGCTTTTTTTTTAATGCCTTTTTTTTTTTTTCTTTTGCCAAATGTCATTTAGATGTGATTGAAACAGGCTGGAGAGCAAGGCGGTGGCCTGTGCTCCCAGCAGGACTGGGGGAGTGGGTGCCTCTGCCACAAGAGCAGTGAGGAGCAGCCAGATGTAGGCTGAGAGACGTGTGGGCCCAGGCAGCTTCTCACTTGGCATAGATGGAGCTGGTGCGCATAAATTTGCAGTTCCTCTCCCTGGATTTCTCTCCAACTTCCCTCCTCCATGAATTAGGAGCATTTCACAGGTAGGGACTGGTAGTGCTTTATAAAGAAGATGGCAGCAAGTGAACTAAACCCTTTTCAGCCTCAACAAACCAAAGAAAGATAAAAGGTATTTTTTTCATTTCTCCTCTCCTCATGTCAGACCATTGGGATGCTCTCACATCTTGAAAGATCTGTTTGTTCCATGCTTTAAACCATCTCCTGCAAGGAAAAACATTTTGGGGAGCCTAACGAGGCTGGAAGAAGAAGGCAGCATTCCCATGAGCGGAACGCCACATCCTGTAATACTCCACAAAGACAGTTTTGTTAAAGCACTTGGGTGAGTGAGGTGAGGACAAAAGGAGAGGCTGAGGGTATATAAACCTTTTCTGCAGTGGGACTGACACTTCATGAGTTCCCACAACCAATTTCTTCGCTGCCACGCTGCAGATATACTACAGAAGGAGGAGGAGGTGATGGTGGGCTGCTTCTAGTGATTTTTTACTGGAAACTGGTGTGGTGTGGCCAGAGAATGCTGAGGAAGTATTCCTCTTCATTTTGTGGGAGAGACATTTCTGGAGAATCTGTGCTTCGACCTTTGGCAGTGGAAATTGAATTTATGCATCTGAGTTTGTACTTTAAAAAGCCAAGAAGCTTTGCATGCAAACTCACAACTTGCAGTTATTTTCTGTCTCTGTCTGTGAAGAAGAGCTGGAGCAGTTCTCCTATGACGACAGGCTGAGAGAGCTGGGGTTGTTCAGTTCTGAGAAGAGAAGACTCTGGGAGACCTTACAGTGGTCTTCCAATATCTGAAAGGGACCTACAAGAAAGCTGGGGAGGGACTTTTCACAATGTCAAGTAGTGATAGGGCTGGGGGGAATGGATCCAAGCTAGATGAGAGTACATTTAGATTGGATGTTAAAAAGAAGTTCTTCACCACAAGAACTTCTGGAACGGGTTGCTCAGGGAGGTAGTGGAAGCCTCATTCCTGGAGATCTTTAAGGCCAGGTTGGATGTGTCTCTATCTAGTGGAGGGTGTCCCTGCCCATGGTGGGAAGGTTGGAACTAGATGATCCCTGAGGTCCCTTCCAACCCTGACAATTCTGGTGAACGCTGTCTTGGAAACCAACTGTGGAACTGGGATAGCAGCAAAGAGAACACTGAATCAGACAAGTGTCCTCTGAGCATGTCAGGAGAGAAAGCAGGAAGAATTTTAATATAGATTTTTCTGTAAGAAACAGTGAGGATCAGCTGCAAGAAACCAGAGAGACAATGTTGCTGCACAGTGCCTGTGTATGTGTATACATACAGCTAGATGAAGGCATGTGTCTGTTTCAGTAGGCTGTCCTTTAATGTCAGAGAGGCATTCCGAATGCCATGAAATCCTGCACACTCCTTCCAGGTTTTTCTTGAACGTTTGGTTGTCTTCTCCTTTGTCATGTTTTAAAACAATTGAGATAGTCAATCGCTGCAATTATTCACGGTGAGGTGGTCACAGGCCACAGATGGCCGCAGCGAGGCAGGGTGACCTGGTTCAGTTACGATCCACCGCGCTGCGAGCGTTCAAGGAGCCAGAAAGGTTAATGCCCAGACCGACTCCTTTGTCATAGAATCACGGAATGCTTTGGTTCGGAAGGGAACTTAAAGATCATCCAACTTAAATCTGCCGTGGGTAGGGTATGCGACGCTAAGGCTTCCTTTGGCTGAAGTGGTGCAGCTGAGGGTCCGGCGGTGCACCTGGTCTGGGGACGGGGCCCGGAACCTGCCATGCGGGGCGGTGAGGGGAGAACAGGGAGCGGGAGGCAACTGCTGGGCTCTGCACCCCCCAGCGGCTCTTTGCACAAAGAGACTACAAGTCCTGCAACACTAACTAAAATACAACCAACTTCACTGGGTGAAAGCAGCAGCAAATTCATAATGGTGGCGTAGCAGGAGAGTCAGCAGCTGTCTGTTGCAAGAGGTCACGAACACATTTCAGGAAAACTGAGAAAGGAATCCTTTTTATACCCCAGTTTTAGCATTTGTACTTTGCCAGAAATTCCTCTGGGTTTCAGAAAATGAAGAATCATAAGCAGCTGGGCAGAAGCACAGACCAAGCCTGTCAGGGTTTTCAGATTGTGTGTGGGTGTTCTTGGGAAGTCTTCTTCACCTTTCTTCTTCCCAAACTTGACCTTTTCCTCACCTTTACTTGTAATATTTTATTACATTATTAAGGAAGAAGGAGAAAACTGTCCTCAAAACCAAGGATCTTAGAATTATACCAAAAAAAATTGTTTGGTTTTTTTTTTTTTGTTTTGTTTTAGTTACAGGAGTTGTTTTTCAGTC
>VWZE01006920.1:29724-54210 GCA_013396675.1 Eubucco bourcierii | reverse complement strand
GTCCCTTCCAACCTTACCAATCTATGATTCTATAAGTACCTCAACCCACCCCCTCCGGTTTGAACTGGGGAGAGCAAATCAGCATATGTATGGCAACAGGACACATTAACTGGTGGGACTCAGAAGAGGGGGACCTCAGAAGAGAGACTCAGAAGGAGGACTTTGCCAGTCAGACTTTACCAGAGACTTTGCCAGTGGAACTTTGAGTGGGACTTTGAGGTGGACTTGGAGAAGACTGCTACGTCAGGCTTTAAGAGGGACTGCTAGCCTCACACTGCCAGCAACAGCCTGCCAGCCACGGACTGCCAGTGTCGGACCGTCAGATCCTGCCTGCCCCTTGAAGGGACCTGCCTCTGCCTACAAAGAGCCCCATGATCTACATTTCAAGGCACTACCTTGGAAGCCTGTCGTGAGTAGCCTTTTCCATTCCCTGGGGCTCCAGGGTGCCTTCGTTCCTGTGGGTGGCAAAGCTACTTTTTTAATAGCGAACCCTTTTCCAAACTTTCTGGTTTCTCTGAATTACTAAATTCCTTATAGAAGCATCCTCGTGAAAGATTTTTCTAACTGAATTTCCAAACCTCATCTAATTAATATTATATAACATTGTGGGCAGGGCTTCCCGGAAATAAAATAACTGCATATTTTATAATTCCTGCCTTGTTAATCTCCACAACCGATTCACTGTACTAGTGGGAGGTGTCCCTGCCTATGGCAGGGGGTTGGAACTCGATGATCCTTGAGGTCCCTTCTAACCTATTCCATTCTATGATTCTGTGTTAAAAGTTTGATAATTTGAGTGAGAGAATGAATGAAGGAATCATGGGGCTTCATTACAAAACAGTATTTTTTGTTGGGTGGTAAAACAGAATTGGAAATTAAAATGAAACCACTCCAGGTGTTGCTTGCCCTGGGGATTCAGGGTTTGAGTTTCCTCTTTCATAAGTGGCTGTTTTTGTATGTGTTTTACCATGTATTTTGGTATGCTGTTAATGTGGGGGTGCAGTGGCTAAAGGGACTGCCTGGATTCTCCCTTGGAATGTATTTCATAGGTGCCCACCACAGGGGGAACTTTACTGATAAGATTTACTAAGATTTTAGCCTCCCAGAGGCAGATGCTTTTACAGGAAAGTGGAATTATGCATTTATCTTTTCCCTATCCCTCCCTGGCAGAAACAAGCTACAAAAGACTGATAAACCAGTTAGAGAGGACTCAGACAAGGATGTGGCAGAAGACACTTCCATGGGAGAAGGCATCTCTCACGGGCCAAGTCCTCCTCAGGGGCAAAGCACATCTCAGAAATGGCCAGAAGGTGGCAGGGATTCAGATAGAGAGGTAGCAAGAGGGTCTGTGCTCAGGGAGAAGTTAAGGAATGTGAGATACGACTTTGTGGTGGGGGTGGGGTGGAGATGACGAATCTTTAATGACCTGGTTATTAAGGTGCTGGGATAGAGGCCATGAGACACTCCAACTCAAGAGCGGAGAGGTCAGGCAGCTGGGATTGATGTGCAGAGATAGGGATATTGATAAGCATGTAGAAAGGACTGATGGAGTCCGTTCTCCCTATGCATGTCTCCTCTTTGCTGTGGGACTACAGTACCTGTCCAAAGATGATATGGTCTTGCACCCTTCAAAGTGGACCACTATAGAGTAGGACATTAAATGTTTGAGAGAGATGGCTGTGAGAGAAATAACTTATGGAGATGGCCAGATTTTGGACCCTGAAGAGGTCACTGTGCAGAGCCTTTCTTAAAGAAACTTATTCAGTATGCTCCTGAGAAGTACACCCATACTTTGTGAAGTAGGATCTTGGGAGGAGGCAGTGGGGATAACTCTTCTACTGTCAGCAGTTTTGCCAATCGAGGTAACGCGAAGACAATTGTACACATATCATGTCAGTCTCAGCTATAGATGCTCTGGCTGAAGACACGAAAAAGGTAAAGGCCTCCATGGTCAAACTGAAAAAGGGGAATAACACCTCCCCTCCCCTTCTGAATGGATCCATGTCTCAGCCATCAGAAATAGACATCCTTCTAAGACACCAACTCAAGCTATGAAGGGACAAACATGAGGGTTACTGTGGAGAACTTTGCATGACCACAGCGAGGATATGGACAGGTGACATGACCAACCCACTTCCGTTCTTCAGGTGAGTGTACAGGAACTGCAAGGTGTTAAATATAGAGGTAATTCTTCCAGGAAAGTGGCTGCATCAGTTTCCCAAGGGAATACCATTTGAGATGTTGAGACCTCTGTCAGTGACACGGGTCCCTGAGGACACTGTCCTTGGAATTAGAAGGGCCCTGCCTCCAGCCAGGAAGAGGAGACGGACAAGGGAATCTACTGGGATGTATTTGTGACATGGTCTGGTACACAGAAACACAAAACTACAGGGCCCTAGTGGACACAGGTGCACAATACCTCCTGATACTTTCCAGTTACAGAGGGACAGAACCCACAACTAATTCAAGAGTTACAGGAGGGACCCTAGAGTTGTCGATATTGGAGGCTGAAATGAGCTGACTGGGAATGATTGGGAGAAATGTAGCACAGTGACTTCTTGCCTCCTCAGAACAGACTTTCTGTGGGAAGGGTACTTTAAGGATCTGAGAGGGAATAAGTGGGTTTTTGAGGTAGCAACCGGGGACACCAAAGGCAGTGACCAGCCATGTATTAGGCCTGATCTTTCAGATGACCCTTCCATAGCAGGCCTGCTGGCGGTGCAGTATGTGAAATTACTTCCTGTACAATACGCTGCAGGCAATACTGAGTGAGCAGAGTCCTTGCTTCCCATACATCGACTGATACATCAACTAGAGAGTTAAAACATTATCCACAAGACTCCTTCACCATTCAACAGTCTGATACAGCCAGTGCAGATGCCAGATGGGGAGTGGAGGTTAACAATAGATTATTGTACCCTGAATGAAACTACTCCTCTGATTAGCGCAGCTGTACCAGACATACTGGCACTCCAGTATGAACTGGAATCCAAAGAGGCCAAATGGTATGCCACGACAGACATTGCTAATGCTTTCTTCTCTATTCCCATTGCAGAAGAATGCAGACTGCAATTTCCTTTCACCTGAAGGGGCATCCAGTACACCTCAAACTGATTGTCCCAGGGGTGGAAACACAGTCCAACAATCTGCCATGGAGTGATCCCGACTGCACTAGAGAAGAGTGGAGCTCTGCAACACCTGCATTACATTGATAACATCATTGTAAGGGGTTACACAGCAGAGAAAGTCTACTGAAAGATAACAACATAATTGACATTCTGTTGGAAGTTGGTTTTGCCTTAAAGAGAAGCACTGCAAAGGGGCCTGTCAGAGAAATCCAGTTTCTGGCAGTTAAGTGGCAAGATGAGTGTCATCACATCCCTCTGGATGTGGTGAATAATATAGCCACCACGGTGCAACCTACCGGTGTGAAGGAAACACAAGCTTTCCTGGGGGTGGTAGGGTTTTGGAGAAGGCATATTCCTTGATATAGTCAAATTGTGAAACCTCTCTGTAACATAACTCAAAAGAAGAATAATTTTGAGTGGGGACCTGAGCAACAAGTAGCTTTTGACCAGATAAACTGAGAAACAGTTCATGCTAGGGCTTTGCGACCTATTCGAACCATACCAGAGATTAAGAATGTACTTTATACAACAGGTGGTGAGAACTGTCTGACCTGAGCCTATGGCAGAAGGCACCAGGGGAAACACAAGGTTGCCCATTTGAATTCTAGAGGTGGGGATACGAAGGCAAATTATACTCCAAGAGAAAAGGAAATATTGTCTGCCTATGAGGGAGTTCAAGCTGCTTCTGAGGTGACTGGAACAGAGTCAGAGCTCCTAGCACCCAGACTACCAGTCCTGACCTGGGTTGTCAAAGGAAAAGGTGCATCTCAACACCATGCAACTAATGTCACTTGGAGTGAGTGGATGGTGCTGATAACCCAGCAAGCTCGAACGGGAAGCCTCAAACAGCATGTCATAGTGAAAGTGATTATGAACTGGCCAGAGAATATAGACTTTGTAACATCACCAGGAGAGGCAGTGACCTGTGCTGAGGAAGCCCCCCAATATAACAATCTTTCTGATAATAAAAAGAAATATACTTTGTTCGTAGATGGATCCTACCATCTTGTAGGGAGTAAGTGGAGATGGAAAGCTGCTGTTTGGAGTCGAGAGTTGCAGAAGTAAGGGATGGAGAAGGTGAATGAAGCCAATTTGCAGAGGTAAAAACCATCTAACTGGATATAGTTGAACAGAGAAGTGGCCAGTACTTGACCTCTACACTGGTTTATGGATACTAGCAAATGTCTTATAGGGATGGCTGAAGGAATGGAAATGGGATGGTTGGTAGTGAAAAAGAAAACCTATTTGGGCTGCTGACATGTAGCAAGACATTGCTGCCCGTCTAGAGAAATGGTCAGGAAAGGTATGGCACAGAGATGCATACATAGCTTAAAGCAAAGCCACTAAGGAACACCAACAGAACACTGGGCAGATTTAGCTGCTAAAGTCTCCCAAATGGACTTAGACTGGAAACATCCAGGTGAACTCAGTGGGGCCATGACTCTTCTGATCACCAAGGAAGAGATACCACATACCAGTGGGCATATGACACATCAGTGGATGTATCTATGGATGCTATAGTGCAGGTTATCCAAGACTATGACATTTATACTGCCATAAAGAAAGGTAAGTGAATGAAACCTTTGTGGTACGGGGGACAATGGTCGAAATATAAGTATGGAGAGGTATGGAAGATTGATTACATATCCCTTCCTCTAACACCCCATCGTAAGCAGTATGTGCTGACTGTGGCAGGGGCAAGCACTGGATGGTGGGAGACACATCCAGTACCTCATGCTACTGCCTGTAACAGCATTCTAGGCCTGGAAAGACAAATGCTGTGGAGACATGGTACTTCACAGAGAGGATTGAATGAGGTAATAGGACCCATTTCCAGAATAACCTTATAAGCAATTGTGCCAAAGAATGGATATATCACATCCCCTACTATGCACCAACTTTTGTAGTGCTCAATCTTTTCCACAGCTTACTGAAAATCACCCTGAAAGTAATGGAGGGTGGAACTTTTAAAAACTGGAACAAACATCTAGCACAAGCCGTTTGGTTGATAAATAGCAGAGAATCTGTAAATTGAGCTGGTCCTGCTCAATCAGTTCTGTTGCAAATAATAGAAGGAGATGGAGTTCCTGTTGTTTGTGAAAGGAATCTATTGGGAAAAACTGTGGGTTTCTCCTCCTTTGGGTGGCAGCAAACCTATCTGAGGAGGAAGGTCTATGGCGAAGGTCCTGGACATATTTGTAATGCAACAAAATAGTGAAATCCAGCGTGTCCCACAAAGGAATTTCACTCTGGCTGAGACAGTTTAATTTCACAGTGTGTAATATAAATTAATTTATAATAGTAATTAGTTATATGTTGTTACAAGTTTCTTTTCTAGATAGCACTGTGCCATCCAGAAGAATCCAGGATGAATCCACAGCACACAGGCATGAGCTTTGTATCATCTCACTTGCTGAAAGAAGGACTGTTTCCCATTTCCTGACTTCCTCCTTATTCCTGCCCTGCTTGAACACCAACCTGCACCTGAGAGACAGCCAGGATGAAGAATGACCTGCAACCTGGACTCTATTGCTTATCCTATAGATATAGTTCCTAATTTGATAAATGATTGATACAGGAAATGTAATGAAGGGGTGGAATGTTGTAGGTTAAGTCCTAACTGCTGGACTTTTAAGTTGGAACTTCTCCTGGTGGATGGAAAGTCCAACCCAGGGGGGAGGTACCGGATCATGTATTATGTCATCCCCTTGCATTTCCTGCATATCCTCTATTTAAGGGGCAGGACTTGTGGGGAACTCTCTTTTGGCTCCTGCTTTTACTGGTCAGGAGGGAGGCCTTATGCTGGCAGAAAATTGTTTGTTGCACAGTGGGGCCTAGTCCATTGTTTTGTGGTTTTGCGTATATTCCTTTTCCTTTAATACCTTTAATACCTTTAATACCTTTTGCACTTTGTTAACTTCTATAAATATTACTTCAATTAACTTCCAATTCTGTGCAAGTCTAGTTTGTTTACCCATTTCACCTTCCCTTGCCTAGCTTTTCCCTACATGAGGAGAAAGAGGGGGAAGGGGTGGTAAACCTACATTCTGTCAAACCACGATAGGAACAAATGAAACAAATTAATTCAACTGCTAGCTGAGATGATGAATGTCTCACTGACAGCTACCATTAAGAACTTAGGAAGACTTCTACTATCTCAGAGGGAATAAGCTTTACATTCACCCTTTTCTATAAATGGAGATGTCAACTCATGTTCATATAGAACACTAACATTTATTTATGAATCAATATTTTGCCACCAAATAAATAGGGTTTGGTATGGTAATGCGCTAAAGAGGATTGTAACTTGTTAAAAAAGCTTCAATCACAGTCTATGTGACTGTATCCAGATCGTAAGAAAAAACTTCCAGTTAGAGATTACTTTGGAAAATTCTGCATGTGGCTTCTGTGGCTTTACATGCCTGCAGTACTTTAGCTGTGCTTACCTTGCACACAGCAGTGGTTGGGAGTGGGTCTCCTGTGGGGAACTTTTCACCACTGCATTTTTCTGCTTGTTGAAAAACTTTCACTTCCTTAAGGAAAATTAGTAGGTAGAACAAAACAGAAAGTGTGTCTTAGAGGTTTTGTAGACTTTTTGGCTTGACCTATAACTAGAGCCTTATTTTAAAAAAAAAAAAAAAAAAAAATATATATTCACTTGATAACCTAGGGTGGCCTGCTTTTCGTTTTACATCAACACCATGTTCTCTACTACTTTTGCTCAAAATGAATGTCCAGATTCCCATTGGTTTCAGTTCTCTTTCTCAGAAATCTTAGGTCTGGTGTTTGACTTTCATGTCTGTGTGTACACCTCTGTATATGTGAGGTGTTATTTACCTGCAGTGTGGGTGTCCAAAAAGCATAGCAAGTTATTTTCTTTCTACAGAAGCAAAGCATCCTTTCTTAAAACATCCAACAATCCTTATCTTACTGATATTGTATATTCAGTAATTATATGATATAGATATTATATATATATATCTAAAAATCTATTTAAAAATATATAATATATATATTCAGTATATACTGAATTGAAGTTACAATTCAAAGGGCAGACATGAGATATTCACACTGTGCAGTCCTTGCACAGTGACCCCTTCAGATCTGATCCTTTGTGCAGTTACACAACTATTGTTCAATGTGTGATTGTTGAATAGTAGTAATAAGCCTCACTATTACACAAGTGAAAATGTTTCCCTGTACTGTTGTTTTTTGTTAAATGTAGTTCTAGAAATATCCATGACATTGTCATCGCCGTTGCTATTATTGTTATTAAGAAATTGTCCTTCATCCCATGCATAGCTATTGTTTCACAAGTTAATAACTTCATCTCTCCCTAATGTCATAATTTATAAAAAAACCCCAGTTCACAGTAAAGTAGATCCCCAATTACGTGCAAGTGCTCTTAAAATTAAAAGAAATACACTATTATACCTGATTCTACAGGAACAAAATTCTGGGGAGATTTAAAAGGAACCCCAAAAATAATTTTATCTGGACAAAATATAATGTACAATTAATAATATTGCACTTTTTATACAAGAATCCCTAATAAATATACAGAAAAGATATACATTTACATACATAGAAAGACTTTTTTTTTTTTTTTAAACATAAAAGTTACACATGTGTAGCCACACTATTTCTTGAAGACCCATTTATAGTAAAAGTACTGCCAGATGTATTTTGAAATAACCCAGCTTGAGAGGTTTTAATGTCACAAGTCTGGCACTGAACTCAAAGGTGGTCTCTCAGTTTTCCCGAAAATTCCATGTGTTATGGAAGCTCTAACACAGCAGTATTTTAATAGTATTACATTAACATCCAACAAGGCATGAGCACCATATGGATGACAGGAGAGGCACAGCTAAGCATTTCGTTCAGACATGGTACTCAACCAAAGTTTTGGATCCAGATTGCTGTCCTTTAAGGTTTCATTACGCTCAAATCCCCTATTTTGCAGATTTCCTCTAATTTTAGGGCCTATTCTAAGCAAAATAGAGAGTGCCCAAGGACTAAACAAATTAAACACTTCGCTTCCTGAATAACTAGTGACTCACAGAGAGCACCTAAATTCATGCTGTGGGTGTGATGTTTGAGTCCCCCTTTTTAGACTGTGTCTTCAGGGTGTTACATATGGGCTTCAAAATATGCTGTTTTTTAGCACCTGTTTTGCTGTGGAAACTGCAGAGGAGCAAGTTTGTTAAAAATCATTGGTGTTAGTCCTCTGAGGCTCATCCTGAATCCATTCAGTTACTACAGAGTAGGAATAACCACAAGGAATTAGGACACAGCTCTTTTCAATGCATGTACAAAAGATTTGACTGCCAGGAGAGAGAAATTTCATGTTATCAGGGTAGGAAAACTCACTTCCTTAAGTTTCTTTACAAAACTCTAGGTCCGAAAGCGCCTGAACTCTGGAACTGCTATTCCTCTCTTTTTAAAGTGTTAATAGAATGCAGTATACCAGCAAGGTCCTTTAACCACAGACAAGTTTTGTCTTTCTTGTGTGTGCTCACTACAGGACAGTAATTGCAGGTTTTCACTACAATCTGTCAACAGCATAACATATTTTCTCTCTTTCTTCTGGATAATAATTTACATAATCACCTGTGCTGAGAGCAATCCTCCTATCTTTAAGCTCCTATCTTTAAGCTCCTATCTCTCATGCACAACCTGGGAACATTTTCAGGTGTGTTTTAGACTCGCTCACATTACACATCATTGTTCAACTCTCCCAGACACCAGATCTTCAAAGATCAGAACGATCTTCCACTGAAATAAGTTGAAGGTCTACTGTCAGGAGAGAGCTTAGAAAGAAAAAGAGGAATCCAATCTTGGATGTAACAAAGTTTTATAAAGAAAAATCATATGAGTATATTCTCAAAGTAGTCTAAGAGAGATGAAGTACCTGTATACTGTGTAGCAGTATGTTTAGTTTAGTGATATGTTTTTTTAACTCTGGGACTCCATCAAGCTGTTTGTATCATATTGTGGTGGTCCAACATGATGCTAGATGTTTACTTTGATCTGCTTCCCCATCTGTCTGTTTGTATAGCCCTGGGCATGTGAATATGGGTATTATAGGGCAGATCCACTCCTCTCAGACCCATTGCTGGTGCTGTGGGTCTCATCGTCTCTTTGTGATCTGTCCTTATGACCATGTTTTGCTGAATTCTGTCTTCCAGACTCATGGAAGGGAAATTTTGTCAAGTGACAGTTGTACAATAGTATTTTTTTTTTCTTAAAAGGGAAATAAATAAATAAAATGAAAAAAAAATCCATTCAATTTAAATTTTCTGTAAAAGTCCTTGCACCTCAGTGAAGCAAAGGCTGTGATCCCCTTGTTCCTCCATTTTCACTGCTTTTGTCTTCAAGCTTTTCTACAAGTCCCACAGCAGCGTGACTTGAACTGAGTGAGCTGGCAGAGTTTGAGCTGCTTCACTTTCTCACAATACCTTGTGGTGTCTCTGCACTCCACTACAGAAGGGGAAACAAAAAGGAGAAATTGTGATGAGGCAATGAAAGGGCTTCTTACCTAAGAACATTACCTGGGACCAACACAGCTTTGTCTTGAGAGAGCTCACTATAAGCATAAACTTGAGTCGCTGCAAGGACTGAATGGAGATTGCAAGCAGCCAAAGGCTTAAAAGGAGAACATGGTGGATGACCTTTATTTTCAGAGCCTTGACAAAGAGCTTTTGAGGCTACTACAATACTGACAGTTTATTCTCTACCAGGAATTTAGGGAGGCTCTAAAAGTGTCATTAAAGTTTAAAACTAAATATGAATGTAAATAAAACTGGAAACTTATTTCAACAGAGTGGCTCAAAAAGGTCCTTTAGCCTGTCTTTCACATTTGAAGAGACAATGTGGTACGTGGGAGTATCACCCCAGCTGACTGGGTGTTGTACTTTTCAGAACACAGCTCAGGTGAAGATGTTAAAGACATTTTTGGAAGTCTCCTAGAACTTAGGTCCTGATATCTTTGGATAGTTTTTGAGGCCCACGGTCTTCAGATTTTCAGTTCCAGACTGAAAAACTGTTCAGCATCCCTGCAAGGCATTTGCTCTCTGAGAGCGCCCCACTTCCCATGCTAAGGCCCATGTACTGGTTTGAGGCTAATTGGAATATTTTAATGGAGAAAATTATTTTAAAGGCTGAGAAAGGAAAACAGTGGTGATGTATACTTCACTCATAGGCTTGCTGAGATGTATAAGACTAAGAACATAAACATAGATAAGACACTCTCAGGCCGTCTAGCTTCTTGCTTTTCTCCTCTCTGTCGAGTAATCTCACTAACCACTTTCCTTCTAACCCCTCTGGCCAATCCTCCAAATTCACCTTGCATGTAAGGCAAACCTTGGGGTAACGTAGAGGGGTGGGGAGAAGGTGGAAGGGTGGTTGGGAGCCCCTCCTGGGGACTGATTTCTGGGAGGGGTGTTGTGTTTCTCCATTACCTTTAACTTGTGTATTTCTGTATATATTCCTATATATCGTGTATATATCTGTTTGTACATTGTGCAAAACTGTTAATAGAGCTTCATTCCTTGACTTCCAGCTGTCTGAGTCTAGTCTGGGTGATTTTACAAAGTGTGTGGGGGGTGGGTAACTCCTAAACCATAACAGCTGGAAAGAGGGATCATGGGGCAGTTGTACAGCTCTCTCCAGTAATGCCTATGGCAAAAAGCTCCACCAGTGTCTAGATGTGAAACATTTATATATATAGCAGGAAAAGGCTGGAGTGACAACAAATTCTTGCTTGCTACCTGGAACTCCCTCAGCCCTTCCCCTTCCATTAGGGAACCCCAAACTCGGCTCATGGGTTTAGACCTATGGAGTCCACTTGGCCTCTACTGAAAGAGAGCATCAGAACTGGCACAGTCAAAAGTAAGCACAGGTGAGTTCTGTTGCTACTTCTGTAATTACACGGCAGCTGGCTTGGATGATGGATCTGTCCATGAAAATCAGCACGTGAAGCAGGAGCTGGGTAAATGAAAAGTGTACATTGCCACAGTGGGGCATAATTTCCAAACAGGCCTGTCATTTGGTTCTCTTTGTTTCTCAAAATATTTGTTCATTTTTTAGTCTTTTGTCAGGCCCAGTTTGTTTCTTCTCACCTGAAAGCAAGCAGGCTCCATCTATTTCAGGAATTCCCATCATCGGCCTACCCACTTGTATTTTAATTGAAGCCAGCAGTCTGTGTTTTTCTTTCTGTCTGTACCATTAACAGAAAAATAAGACTGCAAGGGAACACAATCCCAATGTTAATGTCATTGCCAACAAACTACAAAGGGGATCATTTCCTGCTGTGGCACAGGGTTTTTTTACAGTGGAGGTTCACGGGGATGTCCAGTGACAAGGTCCAGTGCCACATTTCTGAGAGATGGCTCCACCTTCTTTCCTCCCCCCCCCCTACTCAGAAAAGTACCATTTTCACAGGGTGTGACGTTGCACCGCTGCCAGTTCACTGGACGAGGCCTCCAGGAGCAGTGATGCTCCAGCACTGGTTTGTTGGTACGAATGTGCACGCAGTCCACATGCCGAGACTGGAAGCCGTAGTTTCCACACTTAGCTGTGCAAACGGTCCACAGACTGACCCTCCAGTGCACACCACAGATGTCAGTCCAGCAGTTCTGGGTGCTCAATGGCCTGTGAGCAGGAGGGAAAGGAGATGTGAACCCTCACTGCATTGCCCAGGGAGAAAGTGCATGCCACTCTGGGTGTCTGCACCCATGCAAAGTCTAGGGACAGTAAGACTTACATATCCCAAGCATAATTCAGTCAGAGCACTGTATGGATCAGGTCTTCACTGGATACAAGTAGGTGTAACTCCAGTGCACTGAAAGGCAGTTTGTAGTTGCACTCAACTACTGGAGCCATTCCATTCAAATGGAAATGACCATTTGAATTACTAGAGGATTTGGCTGAGCTGTCCTTTCCATGAAGAGTCAAACTAGAGATCCACTGAAAAGATACAATGACTGAAGCGGTGACCAGTAACACCCAACAGGGCTTTGCAGGTTTTTTTATGGCTTCACAGACAGTGGGAAAAAGTGATTCGCTGACATGTTCCTTTTCCTTTCATTCAAATCTTACAGAAGAGATACAGGCACATTGAGTTCCCACCTATTTGTCACACACAGGGAAAACACATTAGGTGGGAACCAAAGAGCTAATTCTATTAATTTTCAGTCATGATCAGATGTGATTTACATACCTAAGTCTCATGTAAAGTAAACATGTCTTTACGATGGTGACAGTAGTTCATCTGCAGGGAAACAACCTATGGAATCCCCCTTTGTTTTCCTCTTCCCAGTTAGACCTTGTGTCAGCTTAAGAGGAGACAACATAGACTTTCAGTCTGAATTTGGCATGCCTGTGAGACTTTTGCAAACTAGTGAGATTTTTTGCGAGGCTCATAGTGAAGCCGGGTTGTAAACCTGGAGGGATTTGCAGTATTACTGTATGGCTTGCAGCGTGAGCTCTCTGTTACGTAGAGGAAACCCAAAAGCTGTCAGTTAAGTTACCAGTCCATACCACATCTCTGCAAAGCGTAGTGGTTTCAGACTTAAGAGATTCCTGTCCTACCTTGGTAAGGCACTGCATTGATCAGATGACACAGAAGCCCCATCTTTGGTCTGGCAAAACACGTGTCTGTGCTGTACAGCCAGTCGTGGTCCAATGCAAGGCCCGTTACACTGAGAACACAGAAAAGCCACTTAAGAGAGCTAAAAGGCAGGACACGTTCCCTTTTTATAAAACTGCAGTGAAATAAAGTGTATACTGCTGTGCAGTAACTGGAGGTTTTGAGCTCTTCAGTCTTTGAAGTATGTGTGCTGCCATCTTCTGTTCTTATTCTCCTATAGCAACATTAAAATTGCGTTACTATATCTGCTTTTTAGATTCATCACCTCTTCTCATCTTCTATAGCTCAATCTTAAATACATCTGTTAGTGTAAATAAGATGCTCTCATGTCATTACCTGAAAGCCAACGATCACAGAATCATAGAATCATAGAATGGTAAGGTTGGAAGGGACCTCAAGCATCATCTAGTTCCAACCCCCTGCCATAGGCAGGGACACCTCCCACTAGTACAGGTTACTCAAGACCTCATCCAATCTGGCCTTGAACACCTCCAGGGAGGTAGAATCCATGACCTCCCTGGGCAACCTGTTCCAGTGTCTCACCACCCTCACTGGAAAGAACTTCCTCCTAACATCTAGTCTAAATCTCCCCTCTGCCAGTTTAAACCCATTGCCCCTTGTCCTGTCATTGCAAGACCTTGTAAATAGTCCCTCCCCAGCCTTCCTGTAGGCTCCCTTCAGATACTGGAAGGCTACTATCAGGTCCCCTCAAAGCCTTCTCTTCTCCAGGCTGAAGAGCCCCAACTCTCTCAGCCTGTCCTCATAGGAGAGCTGCTCCAGCCCTCTGATCATCTTCATGGCCCTCCTCTGGACCCGCTCCAACACTTCCATGTCCTTCCTGTGCTGAGGGCTCCAGAACTGCACATACAGTAAATTTCAATACATTCCTTTCAGTGTGTATTTTGTAGCTTGTAATGTCAAAAATGTATCAACAAATAGTTAATAACCAAGAATGCATTGAATCAAGAACATATTCCACTCCATGCATTACAGGACACTAAAAAAATCAGCAGGCATGATGAACACAACATACCTTCAAACCTGCATAATACTGAGGTTATCTTATCCTATTTGAGCTCATATTTTTAGGTCTTCTAATTCCCTGCTTTGATTAAATCATAAACAGCTATAGATGTGAAGCATGTTTGTGTTATTTTAAAATGATATCCACTGTTAGGTAACACTCTGTTTTCCTAAATATCTGGAAATTATATTGAGTAACAGACTGAGGGTTGAAGAATAGGAATTTAGTGTGAAGAAGAAGTTTTTGCTATGGAAGGGCTGTGGACTGAACCCTCTACTGCCTCATTAGTAGGGGCTCTATTTCACACTACCATACATTCCCCATGTAATAGCCACATCCTGCTGCTGTGAGAAACAGTTTTCTGGTTGCTCCCAGTCAACCTCTTGCTTGTGCAAGGTGGATAGAAATGTCATTTGTGGGAGTATGTGGTTATCTGCAGGGGATAGTAGTCTCCATCACCAGCAAGCCCGAGTCACTAGTTTTAAAACCCTGGGTTTATACAGTTGAGGGCAAAATGTCATGAACACTAAAAGAAGGCAATTAATTCATTCTAGAGTTGAAAGTTATGTAGGTAATCTGTTTATATTTTCTGTGAGTTGGGAAAGTTTAGTCACTGCGTCTGGGCAGTAGAGATCTGGTACCCCATGGTAATTGTATCATTGAGCCAGAGATACATTATTAACTGTGATTAGGTAACAGTATTTTAGATTGGAGACTGAGCTATAAAGAATCATGTGGGACTTTAATTCCACAGGGAATGAAAACGAACTCACAGAATCATAGAATGTCAGGACCAGAAGGGACCTTGAAAGATCATCTAATCCAACTCCCCTGCCAGAGCATGATCACCTGTACCAGATCACATAGGAACACACCCAGGCAGGTTTTTAGTATCTCCAAGGAGGAAGACTCCGCAATTCCCCAGGGCAGCCTATTCCAGTGTTCTGTCACCCTCACAGTGAAAAAAAATCCTCCTCATGTTTAAATTGAACTTCCTGTGTCTCACCTTCCACCCATTGCTCCTTGTCCTGTCATCAGGCATCACCAAGAAGAGCCTGGCTCCATCCTCCTGGTACTCACCTTTTACATATTTATAAACATTGATGAGGTCACCTCTCAGTCTCCTCTTCTCCAAGCTAAAGAGCCCCACCTCCCTCACTCTGTTCTCATAAGAGAGATGTTACATTCCCTTAACCATCTTTGTGGCTCTGCACTGGACTTTCTCAAGCAGTTCTATGAACTGGCCCGCCTCATGAACTAGGGGGCCCAGAACTGGACACAGTACTCCAGATGTGGCCTCACCAATGCAGAGTAGAGGGGTGGGAGAACCTCTCTTGACATACTAGTCGCAGACCTTTTAATACACCCCAGAAAGGCGTTGGCCCTCCTGGCCATGAGAGCATGTTGCTAGCTGATGGTTAACCTCCCATCAACTAGGACCCCCAAATCCTTTTCCCCTTTGCTGCCTTTCAACAGGTCAGCCCCCAACCTATACTGATCCCTGGGATTGTTCTTTCCCAGGTGGAAGACTCTACACTTGCCCTTGCTTCTTTCATATAGAAGGGTAATTTCAAGATTTACTCATAAATGTAATACAATAACTCAATCATGTTTCATGAGAAAAGTTTCTGCAACACAAAGGCAAGAATTAAATGAGGTTGTTTTCAAGTAGTGAACAAGTTCTAGCAGCTAAAGACACTTTTAAATACTAACATTGTGAAGAAATACGATGCAGTATAATGTTAATACTGGTAGTTATTACTTTGGGTAATTATTTTCTTAGCATTATTGTGAAGCATTGCTTCCACATCTTTACCTGACTCATAATCTCAATTAGATGTATGACTGTTTTGATTTTTTTTTTGATTTTGTGGTTCCTTTTTCCCCCTGAAAATATTTATTTCACCAAAGCCAGTGTTAAAGTATTATTAGTATCTGGTTTTAACCTCTAGCAAATTTAGCTTCTGAAATGCTGTCCCCACCATGTGAATCACCACTCTGGACATCTTTGAGCTAAAGCCTGTGAGTTTCTATCCCCAAGTCTGGACTGTAGTGAAATCATCAACCTTCAAGTTGGAGTGGAGAGAAAAGAAGAAGACCCATAGTAAGGACTGGTCTCAGGTTATAACCGACTCATATTTGAAAAGTCATGGCAGACTGGTGAAGTTCCTGCTGACTGGAGAAGGGCAAACATAACACCCATCTTCAAGAAGGGTAAAAAGAATGACCCTGGAAACTACAGACCAGTCAGCCTCACCTCTGTGCCTGGCAAGATCATGGAGCAGATCCTGCTGAAAGTCCTGCTAAGGCAAATGGAAAACAAAGCAGAGGTGATTGGTGGGAACCAGCATGGCTTCACCAAGGGCAGATCTTGCCTGACAAATTTAGTGGCTTTCTATGATGAAGTCACAGCGACAGTGGACAAGGGAAAGGCAGCTGATGTCATCTACCTGGACCTGAGTAAAGCATTTGACTCTGTCCCACATGACATCCTGGTCACCAAACTGGAAAAGCATGGACTTGATGGATGGACCACTCGCTGGATAAGGAATTGGCTGGATGGTCGAACCCAGAGAGTGGCGATCAACGGCACAATGTCCACCTGGAGACCAGTGACAAGTGGTGTCCCTCAGGGGTCAGTGCTGGGACCAGTGCTGTTTAACATCTTTGTCAGTGACATGGACAGAGGAATGGAGTGCACCCTCAGCAAGTTTGCAGATGACACCAAGCTGTGTGGCACAGTCGACTTGCTAGAGGGCAGGGATGCCATCCAGAGGGACCTGGACAGGCTGGAGAGTTGGGCCCAGGCCAACCTGATGAAATTCAATAAGGCCAAGTGTAAGGTCCTGCACCTGGGTAGGCACAATCCCAAGCACAAATACAGGCTGGGTGGTGAATGGCTGGAGAGCAGCCCTGAGGAAAAGGACCTTGGAGTCTGGGTTGATGAAAAGCTCAACATGAGCCTGCAGTGTGCACATGCAGCCCAGACAGCCAACCGAGTCCTAGGCTGCATCAAGAGAAGCGTGGCCAGCAGGGCAAGGGAGGTGATTCTGCCCCTTTACTCTGCTCTCGTCAGACCCCACCTGGAGTACTGTGTGCAGTTCTGGAACCCTCAGCACAGGAAGGACATGGAAGTGTTGGAGCGGGTCCAGAGGAGGGCCACAAAGATGATCAGAGGGCTGGAGCAGCTCTCCTATGAGGACAGGCTGAGGGAGTTGGGGCTCTTCAGCCTGGAGAAGAGAAGGCTTCGAGGGGACCTGATAGTAGCCTTCCAGTATCTGAAGGGGGCCTACAGGAAGGCTGGGGAAGGATTATTTACAAGGTCCTGCAATGACAGGACAAGGGGCAATGGGCTTAAACTGGCAGAGGGGAGATTTAGACTAGATGTTAGGAGGAAGTTCTTTACAGTAAGGGTGGTGAGGCACTGGAACAGGTTGCCCAGGGAGGTTGTGGATGCTCCCTCCCTGGATGTGTTCAAGGCCAGATTGGATGAGGCCTTGAGTAACCTGTACTAGTGGGAGGTGTCCCTGCCTATGGCAGGGGGTTGGAACTAGATGATCCTTGAGGTCCCTTCCAACCTTACTATTCTATGATTCTATGATTCTATGATTCTATATAATGACAGAGATCACAAAGAGAGCAGTGAAATCTCATAGCTCACAGAGACAGTGATAAAACTCTTCTGCAGATTCCCAAGGTAAGATGCTTTAAATAATTGCAATAATTAATACTTGTGGAGTCAAACTTTTTAGCATTTGGTCATTGTACGAAACCGCAAGGACAGAATTTGAACATTTGCAAAACAGCATGAAGTAGTCTGAAACTGCTTTAATCTCTCCATTCTGTTTTTCACCACAAAGCAAATCAAGGGAAGTCCTCTTGCCTGAAGATGGTTTTTGGTGTTCTCAGGCAGGATCAGCAAACTTGTAAAACTGACTTATTGTTAAATGGGTTATTGTGCAGATCATCCACCCCAAACAATCATCAGTTCTCACTGCTGCAGCCAAAACAAAACAAAACAAAACAAAAAAAAAAAAAAAGGAATTAAAAGAAGGCTACCTCTCAGAAGTGTCATCTGACACTATAGAAAGGTGCTTCAGGTCTTTCACTGAGGAAAATACAGGGGTCTCCAATAAAAGTCCTGTTCACAAGCAACGCTTCTAAGTTTTGCAGGAAGCAACAGAAATCCAACCATGCGATGCATCAAATACAGACCTGAAAGAGCTGAGCAAAGCAGTTGCCTCCTCAAAAGCTGGCAGACCATAATCTAAACATCCAAGAGTGCAAAAATCACTCTTCTCATTTTCTGTTAATTTTTTTTTCTAGCCTACTCTGAGGCTGTCTTTGGACTCTTGGCTTATTCCTTACCTGGCCCCAGGAGGAGGCCACCCATTCAACACAGGGCTGCCTGTTACAGTTTTGTGTGTCCACAGGACGCTTGGATACCTGGACACAAGCCTCATTTGACATTGAGACAGAGCTGCCTTTTGCTGTCAGGCGCTGACATGTCACTCGCCGCATCTGGATGCCTCCACCACAGCTCCGTGTGCAAGGAGACCACGATGTTACCATCCATCTGAAAAAGAAAGACAAAGGGGTCAGGAAGCAGATACGTGCCACCATTTGCAGGATCATTGGTGTCAACAGATGTTTCTGTGTTGGACCAAAGAAAGGCAACTATTGCTTGATTAATTTGGAGAGTGATCCTGGAAGGTGCCGAGTGCATCGATCTCCTGCAGTAGTCACTGAAAACTGCTTAGAGGATGAAAGCTGAAGAGTGTATTTTTCAGTAATATCTTTCTCAAGGCTTTTCAGGCCCAGAAGTAATTTTGTAACCCTTAAGGCTGTCTTTAAAGACTTAGCAAGTATTTCTAGCCCAGCCACACAGGCTGGCTGTGCCTGTGCCATGGAGACCTCGGTTGTAGGCTACAGTCACAGTGCCAGCAATGATGAGCCTGTAGGGAAAACTATCTCTGTAAAATTGCTAGAGTAGCTTACAGACCACCTTGAATTTGTTACTGACAGAATAGCCAAAAACCTGTTGAGTCTTTCTCGTGTCTGTTCACTCTGTTACCCCTTTGACATCTGGCATAATCCAGAAAAGCCTGAAGATTTCTCATAGATGAGGCCAGTGCATAGTCAGCCCAGGGACAAAGCACACCTTTCTTCTTTCTTTTTGAACTCAGGTCATACATTTACCAGCTGAGGCTGATGCTCTTGTGACAGGGTTTAAAACACCCAGTGTAAGTAGTAAAAAACCTATAATGATAGAAAATAGCAGTGAAATCTAAACTCTTACCAAAATGAACAGCACATTTTGTCTCTTTAAGGATCATTAAGGGAAACACCGATATCTAAGTTAAAAACGAGGCAGGTAAGAATAGGAAGGATGAAACTGATTACCAGTTTCTGGAAGTGTTTTATGGTCAACTCATCTGTTTGCTTCATTGAGGTTCAGGATACTCAGCAGGATTTTTTGTGTTATTGGGTGGAAAATTTTGCCTGTCATGTCTTTCACCGTCAGTGTTTGTGATTGCAAAAATATACAACAGGTCCTCTCCAATTCCTTAAAGACACATCCATTGCTATTCCTCAGACTTCTGCAGGTAATTGACTCTCACAGTCACAGAAATAAGTATGTAAAAAAAGCACTCATATCACAGAAAATAAAAAAAACCCCAACACTGCTACTTATTATTTTTTTCCTCCAAGTAGTTTGGTGAGGTTAAATCTGAAATTTCCATCCTGCTTATGAACCTCTGCTCTGCATTTTGATCAAGTTTTATTTTCAAGCTTACATCTCAGCAGTTTCTCACAACCTGGGAGAAGGATTGTGGGTTGTGTTACAGTTCAGGGAAGGTATAAAAGGTATGAAAAGAAATGGTCTGAAAAATGAAAAGAAATCTGTGTGATTTACTGATATCACCAAGGAAGACTACTGCTAATGAACATGATTCATGTTTCATCAAATCTCCTTTAGTTCCCTTCTTATGACTCAGCTAGCAACTCAGAAAACACTTGCCTGAAAAGGGGAGTATGAATAAGCTTTTAAAAGGTAATTAAACAGAACCTTGACATACATTCATGACACAGCAAGAGCTGTAAATCGATCTGCATACTTCTCAGCAGGTTGCTCATCAACTGCTCTCCTTGCCTCAATTTAGACTCTCTTTACTAAAAGTCTCAAATCGCTGTTGAATGAGAGAAGTTGTATTATGTTTCTCTTGAGATCCTGGCTACTTTTAAGTCCTGAAACCCACTACGTCCACAGTGGAAATAAGGAAAAAGAGAGAGTTTTTAAAAAAGAAACAAACAGGGAAAAGGAAAAAAAAAAAAAAAAAAAAAAAAAAAAAAAAAGGAGAAATGGAAATGTACACATTTCAGCTAGGGGAGCACTGAATTGCAGAAGTAAAACATTTTTAACATGCAGGAAGTGTAATATTATTCTAACTCTCTGGACTTGCACTCAAGATGCATTCATCTTTTCCCCAAAGCATGTGAAAGAAGAAAAGAGTTTTTACACAGAGAGGAAGCAAAAGCCCTAATTATAGTCAGAAGTCTTTCAAGCTGTCCTGACTACATTGTGTGTAACAGTAACTGATAAACAAGGGGTTACAGGGACAAAGAGTTACAATCCCAAGGATACCAGAAACAGCCCCTCTAAATGGAGGCTTGTGACGGTTTGGGAGTTCCCCGCACGCCCAGGCTTTGTAAAATGACCCGGACTAGAACTCAGTCGGCTGGAAGTTAAGGACTGAAGCTCTATTTACAGCTCAGCACAATGTACAAGCAGAGATATACACTATAGACAGGAATAGTTACAGAAATAGACAAGTTAAAGGTAATACAGCAACATAACTCCCCTCCCAGAAATCAGAGACCCCAGGAGGGGCTCCCAACCACCCTTCCGCCTTCTCCCCACCCGTTACCCCTAGGTTTGCCTTACGTGCAAGGTAAATTAGGAAGATCAGCCAGGGGGGTTAGAAGAAAAGTGGTTAGTGAGGATTAATTGGCAGAGGAGCCAGAGCCCAGAAGCTGCTAGACTGCCACAGCAGCTCCTGTTCCAGCAAGAGTCAGACAGAGACTGACTTATCTAATGTTTTGGTTATTGTTCCCAAACAATTCTCCAGCAAGTGTGTGAGTGAAGTAGACATCACCACGTTTTCCTTTCACAGCCTATAGTGTATTTTTCTCTATTAAAATATTCTAATTAGTCTCAAACCAGCACAAGGCAAAACTCAGTCTGACCCCCACCCTTTCATGCCCATTATATCTGATGGAATGTGTTCATTGTAATGAAAGACCTTTCCATTCTGCTAAGGAAACTCTCTGTAGCTGTCGATACAGTCCTGTCCATATTCATGCTCAGGCAACAAGAGGAACTCAGAATAAAAAAGCAAAGTAGCCACTGATGTAAACTTCTTGTCTGTTCTATTGTTACGATAGACTGGTATAAAGCCAGTTATGATAAACTGGAAGATTACTGACAAAAGTCCCATATGTACAGAACTTGGAACAGGCATGGTGTTTACACCCAACACAGGGCGGGACTGGAGTCATTCATGGCAACTCAAGCTGTAAACTTTGTTACTAGAGAGTAGTCAACAACCGTTCTAATTACTGAAAGAGTAAACTCCTTCTATCAGGTACTGTCAATATTTTGCATAAATCCCAGCTGTCTGGGTTAAGCGCCTTTACATTTCCTTTTAGTCACGAATTTTCTTCAGACAGGCACCAGAGAGGTTGCATGACCAGTGCAAAGAACATTTCAAGCACTTATTCAAAGCCTTTATGATGATTCAACATGAGACAGACGAACCGTGAAGGGCAGTCTCTCCTATTGCACGCGATGGGCTGCAGGGCTGGTTTGGGTATCTCTTTGCAGTGGGATGTGTTGACTTCAGCCCCATCCAGTAAGCACCTCAGCTGGGGCAGCTGCATCCCTTTGTGGCCACAGGAAGCTGAACAAGCCACCAACTTGTCCACTGACCACCGATATTCTGCCAAAAATTTGGAAGACACACATTAAGGCGCTCCTAAACTGCCAGCAGAAGACTCTTAGACAAGCAAGAATCAGAGATGTTCTCCAGGTTGAAATATTTGGACTCAATGTCTCATTTGAACCATGAGCAAAAGAGAAACAAGACTCCAGCTAATATAAGTCATCGACTATTTTAGTGTAATGAACCTATCAAAGCAAACATCAGACATGACAAGCGAATGGCATGGTAAAGCAGTTAAGTGAAGACGGATCCCAGTAATGCAGGACATTACATCCATATCTTTAAAAGAATGCGATTTTGTGAAGGTTTGGTTAACTGCAGTTATCAGCAGTATCTATGATTCTACCACCTTACATGAGTGTTCCTCACCAGGCGCATCACACAGATCATCCACTGTCAAGATGAGTGGGGGAGTTGCAACACTTTAAAATTTTATGGCAAAATGTGAGGAAAAGTTAAATTCTTCTCTGGTCCATGACTGACACTGGGGCAATGGAAGCTGTGTATTCTGTGGCATCCTATCCATACTACTCTGTTCTTTGTCTTCAACATCTTCAGCTTATTTCTAGGGTAAATCTAACAGCTGCAGCAGTTCTACAAACGAAAGATTTTCAATTGAGAGAAACTGAAACACTGGCTTTGGCAGATAAAGCAAAGGAGCTTCTAATTGTAGGGATTCAAATTGGGACAATTCTGTCTTGAATTTTTGGGCAAGAAAATTGTCCAGACTTAACAATCATAAGCACAGTTTGAAACAACAAGGTGTGTTTTATGCTCAGCAGGTCAGAAATGTTGGGTGTTATTTTGGTAAAATAAAGCCCAAGACTCTGTAAGGTGCCTGGTAATCCTGCAAGTCTATATTCCTGGTATTAAAACATCAGAACATCTATTTTCTGCTGGGCACATGACAACTGAAGCTTCAGAGAGGAGAAACTCAGGTTGAGAAAGGCAGTGCAAACAAGTCCCCGGCAAGACATTCACAAAGCAATAGGACCAAAACTGGAAAGTTACCTTGTATAGCCAAGGATGTTTTTTGTGTGAGCGAGCCAGCCTCATTCTGAGCAAGACAGCTGAATTCCCCATTGTGAACATCACTGACATTGATTATCTGAAGAATCTGGCCTGCTGCTTGGAGGGTATGCTGCAGACTGAGAGGCTTGCCAGAGTAAAGCCAGGTGATATTTGGGGCTGGATGGCCATCCACAGCACAACCTGGAAAACAGAAACGTGGAAGAAGCCTGCTAAGTACTGAACTTGCTGCAAAATCACATGCTTTGAAGAGGTCACTATTAGAGGAAAAGTCAGTTCTACCCCATTTTCTCCTAATTGTCTCCTAAGGGAAACCAGGAATGCTGTAGTAATGAATACCTTCTTATCAGCTGAAAAGAAAATGATCCAAAAGCCCATAAATCAGAATGTGAAAATCTCAGATCAGTTTGGAAATATTAATATCAAGACTTTCAAGGTTCCCATTGTTTTTGACCATCCTCTTTTCAGTATTGAGGAAAGTTGGACTGGGTAGTTACACACCTAGTACATGCTCAAGAAGTATGTTTGAACAAGCAATACAAGCAGAACCTGGTCTGCAGACCTATTTAAACAGTAGGGTTTTTCCTTTCTTGTAATTTTTAAGTTAGAGATTAGGTGGTGGTGTTGCACTAAAGTTGACTTTTTTTTTTAATTTAAAAAAAAATGTTGATAAAAGCCAGTTGAGATAAAATGCAATTTTTTTTTTAAAAATTTTTTTTTTTTTTTCTTTTCCCTGTCATCACAGAAATAGGCAATTCTCTAATTGAAAACCAATCAAAATCAGTAACTGGAAAACCCTGCTGTTTTGATGCCTCGCACGGGTATGTCTGTGGACCATTAGCACAGCTAATGGTTCACAGGTTCACCATGAGTTCTTTGCTTGTTGTCCTGAGGAGAGTTAAGACAGTGTTTCCCGTGGTCCACATAATAGCTGCATGTTTTGCCAGTTTCATGACAAACTGCATGACTTGCATATCCTGGGCAAGGTGGCTAAGTTGGCTTGCGTATTTCCTGGGGAAAACAAGGCAAATTCCATGGTGTAACCCATCAACAGCAATTGCACAGGTTGGAGTCAGTAAAACCGTGTTTGAGGAATGCTCTAAGTTATTTGGACTGTTTGTGGCTTAGGCTAGTTCTGTGCTTCCATGTTGGACCACTCCCTGGATAAGGAATTGGCTGGGTGGTTGTATTCAGAGAGTGGTGATCAAGGGCACAATGTCCACCTGGAGACCAGTGCCAAGTGGTGTCCCTCAGGGGTCAGTGCTGGGACCAGTGCTGTTTAACGTCTTTGTCAGTGCCATGGACAGAGGAATGGAGTGCACCCTCAGCAAGTTTGCAGATGACACCAAGCTGTGTGGCACAGTCGACTCGCTAGAGGGCAGGGATGGCATCCAGAGGGACCTGGAGAGGCTGGAGAGGTGGGCCCAGGCCAACCTCATGAAATTCAGCAAGACCAAGTGCAAGGTCCTGCACATGAGTAGGCACAATCCCAAGCACAAATCCTGGCTGGGTGGTGAATGACTGGAGAGCAGCCCTGAGGAAAGGGACCTTGGAGTCTGGGTTGACGAAAAGCTCAATATGAGCCAACAGTGTGCACAGGGACCCCAGACAGTAACCGAGTTCTGGGCTGCATCAAGAGAATTTGGGCCAGCA
>VWZE01006920.1:18835-29494 GCA_013396675.1 Eubucco bourcierii | reverse complement strand
GAGGTTGTGGCTGCTTCCTCCCTGGAGGTGTTCAAGGCCAGGTTGGACGAGACCTTGAGTGACCTGTACTAGTGGGAGGCGTCCCTGCCTGTGTTGGGGGGGTGGAATTGGATGATCCTTGAGGTCCCTTCTAACCTTACCATTCTATGATTCTATGATTTCGCATATCTCACTGATACAGGAAGGATGTGACTGCATTTCCATAAATGCAATCTGCACCAATTTTTAGTTTGTTATACTGCAGCTTTACACTTTATCTTGTATGTATGTGCGACAAATGACTTCGTTGTATGCAAAACTTCTGAAAGAAAGATAGTGCATAATCAAGCATGACATATACAGATGAACATTCACACTAACACTGTTCAGAAGGAATAAGATACAAAAAGGAAGTGTACAAAGGTTAAATGTTAAAAGATGGAAGACTCTTCTAAGATAAAGCATCGTAATTCCATCAGCTGATACTTCTGCATTACCATCTTCATGCAACTTCTTTATTATTTATTGAGACAAATAAAGATGTTGTGTATCTCCATCTGGATGTCTTAACCACAAGAAAAGTCCTCCAGAAGTACCAGAGTGTACAAGGGAGGGACGCTGGAAGGAGTAATCTTTGCTATTTCATTCTCATCAGCCTACACTCTTGTATAAGCAGCCATTACTGTCTGTTCTGCCCTTTCCTCCCTCTCCCTGCTTCCAGCACATGTTGGTCAGTATTTCTTGTTTGGTATTTGCAGGGAGCTTTTTGGCCTTGAGTGGCCTGGTGAACTTTTCCTGTATCATTCAGACCTGAGTAGGGAGGTATGGGGTAGGGGGGTGGGCAATGAGGCCTGGTTGAGGGGTAAGGTTTTTGGGTGATGTTGGTCTAGTGAGACCTTGGTAAAGTCCAGGATGGAGAACTGGGCCAGGGCTGGATATGGTTTTGTGTATTTTGTATGCTTTTGTACTGTTATATATAGTTGTGGATATTACTTCTATTTAAATTTACAATTCTTTCCAATTCTGTGTGGAGTGTGTGGTGGTTTGAAGCTAATTGGAACATATTTATGAAAATAATTAGATTATAGGTTGAGAAAAGAAAACAATGGTGATGTCTGTTTCACTCATAGGCTTGCTGAAAGGTGTAAGATCAAGGACGCAAACATATATAACAGAGAGATTCTATTGGTTTCTTAGGGAGTGGTTGTGTCTTCTCCTCTCTTGTGTGTAAATTCATTAACCACTCTGCTTCTAACCCCCTGGCCAATCCTCCAGACTCATCTTGTGCATAAGGCAGACCCTGGGGCAAGGTAGAAGGGTGGAAAGAAGGTGGAAGGGCGGTTGGGAACCTCTCCTGGGAACTCTGATTTCTGGAAGGGGTACTGTGTTTCTGTATGACCTTTAACTTGTATATTTCTGTAAATGTTCCTGTATATTGTGTATATATTTGCTTGTACATTGTGCTGAACTGTAAATAGAGCTTCATTCCTTAACTTCCAGCCAGCTAAATCTAGTCTGGATGATCTTTCATAGTGCGTGGGGGGGGCAGATAACTCCTAAACCATGGCAAGTGTTTTTCTTTTATTCCTTTTGGGAGGTATAAAAGACCTTCTGTCTCCTCTAAAACTACGACAGATGTGAATAAAATGCCTTTTAGCTGCATTACACAATGAACAGATGCTGCAATGTGGCATTTTGTTACTCTTCTTCCTTTCATTATGTCTGTCCAGCTGAGGACATTGCACCTGCAATGACAATGTGTCATTAGTAGAGAATTAATTAAGGCACATAAATACTAAAAAAAAGAAGGGAAAAAATGAAGAAGGAAGAATGAGAGAGCGCACACTGCTTGCAGTGGTCTCCCCTCTTCCCTCTTTCTAGTTTTATTTCTATGGACAAAGAGTCTTTGTTATTTGTCTTAATTACCTTGTCAAAGTCTCATACATTTTAACCCTTGGCAGTCCTCTCCCAAGCTCTCACTTCCTGACCACAATGACATAGCTTTCTTTGCTGCTCAGTCCTTTTTCCTATTTCTGTCAGTTATTCAGTCATGCTGTGATTCACTTTACGTTATTCCTTCTGACCTGACCACGGAAGTCATTTTTCCTACACACAACTCATCTGATTTCCAAGACACTCACTTTCATGTAAATGAGTGACACAACAGATTTCAGCCTCTTAGACTTAAGGCTAAGTTAAAACTAATGAAAAACAAATTAATATAGGGGAAATGGACCAACCTAACAGTAAGTGTTTGTGTAACTTTTGCTGACAGTATTCTAATTTTTTTATAGTTTGCTTGTCTTCTAAGGTAATTGCAGGAATTTCCACAGGTCAGCATTTAGCCATGACAGGTGACAAGGACATGCTGTGAGATTGTCTTACTGCTCGCATTTGCAAGCATTCTGCATGGGATGAATAAAGAAAGCAGAAAGGTCAGTTTGGTGTTAAATGTTGAACGTGTCCAGAGAAGGGCAACAAGGCTGGCGAGGGGGCTGGAGTACAGTCCTGTGAGGAGCGGTTGAGGGAGCTGGGGTTGTTCAGCCTGCAGAAGAGGAGGCTCAGGGGAGACCTTATTGCTCTCTACAACTACCTGAAGGGAGATTGCAGTGAGGTGGGGATTGGTCTCTTCTCTCAGGCAACAAGTGACAGAACAAGAGGACACAACTTCAAGCTGTGCCAGGGCAGGTTTAGGCTGAATGTTAGGAAGAAGTTCTTCACAGAAAGAGTGAGTTGGCTTCCCGCAGAGGTGTTTAAAAGCATCTCTGGAGGTGTTTAAAAGGAGACTGGATGAGGCACTTAGTGCCATGGTTTAGTTAATAGGGAGGTGTTTGGTTATAGTTTGGACTCAATGATCTCTAAGGTCTTTTCCAATCTGGTTAATTCTTTGATTCTGTAAACAGAGAGAAACTGAAAGTGACTTCGGTGTGAAAATGGCCTAGTTTGCACTTGTTTTTCTTTAAAAGTATTATTGCCAGGTAAAACAGTGTAGTTTTCCTAGTAGTTTTACTTGTTTTCAATACTACTTCTTCTTCCTATATGTATTTGTAAAATAATAGTATGCAGGTTAACTTGGAAGTGCTGTTTCCTAGATATGTTCTACCAGCGAGCAATTATTTATTAACATTTAGCAATAAAACTTTACTAACACCTGTGAGACTCTGTGCTAGTTTGAGGCTAATTAGAATATTTTAATAGAGAAAATTATACTATAGACTGTGAAAGGGAAACAATGGTGATGTCTACTTCACTCATAGGCTTGCTGAGATGTTTAAGAAAATACAAAACAAAGACAAACCACTCGGGCTTGCAGTCATATCTTGGGCACAGCATCCGGGTCTGTCTAGCAGCTTCTTGTTTTCTCCTCTCTGCCAAGTAATCTCACTAACCACTTTCCTTCTAACCTCCCTGGCCAATCCTCCTAATTTACCTTGCACGTAAGGCAAACCTTGGGGTAAGGTAGAGGGGTGGGGAGAAGGTGGAAGGGAGGTTGAGAGCCCCTCCTGGGTCTCTGATTTCTGGGAGGGGTCTTGTGTTGCTGTATNTTCTGGGAGGGGTGTTGTGTTGCTGTATTACCTTTAACTTGTATATTTCTGTAAATATTCTGTATATAGTGTTTATCTCTGCTTGTACATTTTGCTGAGCTGTAAATATAGCTTCATCTCTTAACTTCCAGCCCGCTGAGTCTAGTCTGGGTCGTTTTACAAAGTGTGGAGGGGTGGGGAACTCCCAAACCACCACAGACTCTTATGTGATGGATGATCCTCATTTGTGTATGTAGAACAAGCATCAATCATATTTCACAAGTGACATTCCCTATATGGATGCATAAGCTGTAGAATAATGTTTATGCATATTAGGTGAGTATTAGAATACAGTAAAACCCATGTTCTGCTAATATATCCTTCCAGGATATATTTTCATAGAATTGTAGAATGGTAAGGTTGGAAGGGGCCTCAAGGATCATCTAGTTCCAACCCCCTGCCATAGGCAGGGACACCTCCCACTAGTACAGGTCACTCAAGGCCTCGTCCAACCTGGCCTTGAACACCTCCAGAGAGGGAGCACCCACAACCTCCCTGGGTAACCTGTTCCAGTGTCTCACCATTAATACAATTTAATGCAGATTACCGTATCTTTTCTCTATTTTCTCCTACCTGTGGAGATTGAGTGCTTTAGCCTTCCAAAGGTCAACACTTGTACCATGATTCTATGATTCTATGATGCCTGAGACAAAATGGCTTTGTGTCTAGGCTGAACACCTATTGCAGAGCTTTAGTGTGTAAAAGCCCTGGGGAAAGCAAGAGGGAACATTTCTTTGTGACTGTTTCTGAGCAGTGAACGCTCTGGAGTGAGAAGGCCCTTCTCCTTCAGTCCTCCTTAAGCAGAGAAAGAAAATACTGCCTTTGGCAATCTGTTGTGCCTTTCAGAGTCTGCTGTGACTGAATTAATTCAAAACCAGGATGAGTCATGGATGCACAAAAGCTGAAGATATTAAACAACAAAAAGAAAAAAATCTGATATAAATTGCATCTTTTTGTATGGAAAATGCAAGAGAGATGAGGGATAGCAGAGTGTGCTTCACAGTAATGCTAACAGTGTCTTGAGAGGGAAGAGTAAATGAACAGTGCAGGCCAATTTCAACAACACTTTCCATATGACTGTAGCTGCAGAAAGACACGGCTACTATATGCTAATGCTGAGAGAACAAAGTACGAAACATGCATCACTCTTTTACTTGCACACTCGAATAATAGTAAAAAAGAGTGTAAAACTTAGTGATTGCAGGATTCCCATTTTTAGCACCCTAATCAGCAGAACCTTAAATCAGCAGAACTTAAATCAGCATGGAAATCAATGGTGAAAGCATAATCAAATTTTGCATGTACTAAATACTATTTGCAATACAAGTTAAAAAAAAATCAAGACATTGCCTTAAAAAAGGTGTTTATTCTTAAAATACATATTATTTTCATACACTTGTGTTTGTCTCTCAAGTAGCTCATTAGTTTACTATTGACCTGCTGATAATCACAGGTAGTATTTCTAATACTTACTACAAATGAAATATGAATGAAGACTTCAGGGCAAAATAAAGCAGTTTCTTTGAAATTTCTTTAAACAAAATAGTCCTGCAGCCTGAGCTCAACAAACTGCTTAACTTTTCAACCGCAGCCCTGAAGCTGGCGTGTCACGGAACATAAGCTCACCTTTTCCGTTCTCCTGGCAGCTGATCAAGGCACATGAAAGTGCGTGCTGTCTTATCTCAGGCCAAGCCACATGCCAGCAGTGGAGCTGGAAATTGGACTCTTGCCTTCTTAGTTTCAGGCCAGTTTCAGGCCTTTTAAGAGATGCTTCTGGGTAGTGTAGCCTATATATAAGCAGACTCTGATATGAATTCAGCTAGATCACTACTTGCAAAAGAGGGGAATGTTTGTACTTCATTAGTTCAAAGTACTCTGAATAAACAAAATGGGGGAAAAAAGGGTTGAATTTGAAAAGAAGTAAGTATCCCAACTGATTAGATAATACATGTTTCAGTACATCACAAAGGCAATAAATATAGCAAGCACAGAAAGTACACAGAAAAGTTCAGACTTAAAATCAGGAGGACTATCTCCTTACATCTGCAATTCACAAATATGTATCTTTTCAAATGTAGAACTGAGAGATGAAAGGTGATTGCCATCTACTAACTGAAATGTCTGGTAAGGGAGAAGAGATTTGGCAGCAGAATTATTAATTAAAAGTGAAATAAACCATACAAAAAGCTACAGTTACATGATTCTTGGTATATTTTACTGAACTCTGTCAGAAAGTGTGGTAGAACACAATATAATGCAGCTACAGGATTTGAAGACTTGAAGATCTTTTGAAGGCTTTTGAAGACTTGAAGATTTGAAGATATTTTCTGAGACTACAGCGTCAACAGTATGTTGAATTTGGACACGTCAGTCTGCTCGTGTTTGGCATTAACAGCAGTTAGCTTGCATCACATTCAAAGCTTCTGAGTTTCATAAATATTTTTTCCACTGCTACAGATTATCTGGTCACACAGCACAGGTTCACTGCAAGATATGGTTCCAGTTTTTCCTTTTCACTGCAATCTCTGCATTCTAGGAGTTAAAATATGGTTTCAAAATAAAAACAAGATTAAGGATGAAAAGAAGAACAAAATGGTGGCAAAAAATGTAGAGAAGCTGAAGAGGAATCTGAATAGATGCAACCTTAGTGCTGAACTACTGTGTTGTAGTTCACACCCATACTATGGTGTTCACACTAAGTAGGAAAGGTCAGACTGGCACAGAGGAATTCTTCCCCTATTTCCTGCAATTCCCAGTTCTCTCCTGAGGTGACTAAAATGAGAAATGATGCCACCTGCAAGCTGCCTTCAGAGGAATGAGAAACAACTAGGATCAAAGCAAAACTAAGGGTGTTTCGAACAGATAAAGATGCACCAACCGCTTGGTTCCCTCACAGCTCACGCCTTAATGACTTACACTAATTAGAGAAAGCCACGAATAGTTTGCATCTTGGTGATTTGGGCCAGCTGCTTGGGGCAACAGCTTGTCCCTTAATGATTTGGACCAATTGCTTTGTAATGGGCTGGCCTGAACAGTCTGTTGGAAGGGTATATAAATGTATGTTCATATTCAATAAATTGGCATTGCTTGGATAATATTGATCTGTGTGTGGCTCTGTCCAGAAGCTCCCACCATTGGCGATGTCCAATGAACCGTTATTTTAAACCCAATGAAGATAAATTTCTTTCTGTCCAGTTTCTAGTATAAGGAAGAAAATTTGACAGCATGTATCCAACTCTTTCAAATGTCATAAAGCTAAATAAAGATAGGTAAGTTCATGTCATACGCATTAAAACTTGTTTTGCTGAAGTGGCAAAATTAAGAGATGAAAAAGTGGTGTTCCTCTGACCTCAGTACCATGACCACTTCTGTTTAATATCTTTATGATTTTGTGGAGGAGATAGTTTGTACCTTCAGTAAGTTCAAGGATGACTCCAAGTTGGGCGGTAATGTTGATCTGTTTGAGGATAGGAAGGCTTTACAAAGGGATCTGGACAGGATGGATTGATGGGCTGAGGTGTAGCAATACTTCAACAGAGGTTGATTATGACAGTATCACAGTAGCTCATGATAAATTTAGCTAATGTGATGTAAGATTGAGGGGAGATTAAATCTGGGAGTAAACATAGAGGCTTTCTTTGTAATCCCTATTTATATTAGTGTGCAGAATAAACTAGATGTAGATTTTAAAAATAATTTGAGACATTAGTCTTTTTATTGTTGTTTTATCTTATTTTATCTCACTCCCTCCCCCACCTCCCAGTAATGGTTATTCTCATTGTGGATGAATCTTATCTCTTTGGTACAACTATAGACAACATATTTAAGTAACCTAACAAAGTGATATGAGAAAGATGACAAACGAAATTAACAAAACAAAGCAGAGGAAAAAATGAATGCAAGAGAAAAACGTGTCTGAAGGATTAGGCAAAACTCTAGAGAAGGCTCTGAAGGAGGATATATAGTACAAATAGCAGACATATGAAAAGATTATTACTCAGGCGTGGAAGAAAATGGAAAACAGAACCACAAGTGTTTCTTCTTTTGAATCAGCTACCACAACAGTTTGGCATGTCTTGTTATGCCCAGGCCCACACAGCAGTGATTGCTTCTTACCGGATGGTTGTAAAGGGTGGCACAATGTGCCAATCCTGCATGCAGTTTTGGTGCATTTCACTGGTAAGAGGACCTCCTTTTTAAAAATTAGTTTGTCAGTTCTGAGAAGCATTTGGCAGTGATTATGACTAACAGTGGGTCCTGGCTTGATGTCTTTTGCCTCAGTGCTCCATGGCTGGATAATAAGTTACTTAACTGTAATGGATAACTGGATGTGTAACTGAAGCTCTAGAAAAAATCTTTAAGCAGTTGACTTACCTATGAGAACAGAGCTGCCTGATCTGACAGTCGTTTGTGTTCCTGAAGGAGAAGCCAGCACCGAATGAGTGTTGGCTGCAGCACTGGAAAGCACATCTGTCAAGTCTTCTAGGTAAGGTAGAGGTTGAGGAGGCTCTGATAACAGATTGTGAGAATGAAATGATGAGGAACACTATAGTGGCAAATACCTCAGCAACATAAAAAAAAAGCCACACCAACTATTACTGCATTACTTGCCATGTTGTGTTATAATTTCAGAATAAGAAACTTTGGGGAATTACTACAGGTATGGCTTGCCTCATGTCAGGCAAGGCAGTAGGGAAATTATTAAAATAACATCTGAATCAGTCTGACCACAAAATAAAAGCAATTTTTTTTCTGAAGGCTGCCATGGCATTCTGGTTGACCTTCTTCATATGCAACAAAGATACATGGTATCAGGAGATACAGCAGCTTGGATGAAAGCAAAAAAACTATACGACACAGAAGCTGAATCAAGTCTCTGTGGTAGTCAGTAGAAAACTTTTTAATGTCTTCTACAAGCTGGATCAAGATCTGACTAAATAAGCTATAACCCTGCCAAATCTTATGATACACTTATGCAGACCTCCAAAGGACTAAGAATTCAGAGCTCGAGAGGATCAGCCTATGCTGAGAACTGCAGGAGTTAATTCTTTATTGAACATACTGCTGTTTTAAAAATTGATTGTGTGGCCTATCATTCTGTCTGTCAGGGACATAATGGGATATTTGCATTAAGTGAATGGTGGTTTCATCCAGTATGCCAGTATGGCATACACTAGGCAAGTTTTCTTTTGCTGGTAACATTCAGCACCAAATGTATGCATTATGGATGTTTGAAATGTTTCTTTGCAACAAGGAACTAAAGATTTCATTTGCCTACAAACACAGTTTGCATAGCTCATGGTAACTTTCCATCTTTGAAAATGATGTGATTTGTGAAGATCAGAAAAATATTTAAAGATCATGTGAGAGTTTTTATATACAGGCTGAAAGTCAAATGGTAATTTTCCCATTTTTTTCAGACCGGGTTTCTAGACCCAGTCTGGGTTCATAGGGAAATCATAAGAATGTTCACAAAGAGGTTGTAACATTGTTTGTGAAACCTGGCTTTAAAGCTCCCTCTAGATGCTGTACAGTTTGCGGGACTTATGCTCACACTGGTCACGGAAGATAAGAGCTATAACAGATGTTTTAACATTGCACCAATGACAGGGATTAGGTTTCAAAATTTGACACTTTCCTATCAAATATACAGAAGCCTTTGCCAGACATCCCATTACTACCATCAGTATTTCACAGCTGATGCTGACTTTTCAAATCATCCAGGCGAGCTTTCTGCCTGCTGTTTAGAAACCCAAGTAAACTCCGTGCTTCACTAAACTTGGGAAGTGCTTTTTAAAAGCACGCTGGATGTATGCACCTATTAGAAATGTGAGAGTCAGTATTACACAGTCATGTATATAAAGACTGCCCAGTGATTCAGAGCACTTCTCTGGGAAAGTGACATCATTTTTATTTCGAGAGAGCCACTTAAAAAAAAAATTGTTAATAAATGTTTTTCTTAGATAGTAAGTCAGAAAATGTGAAATTATCTCAGGACTGGGAGGTGTGGTCCTTGTAATTAGACATCTTCTTCTTAATCCATCTTTCCTTCACCACCATCATGTTTCAGATGATGTCACCCAGAGAACAAATACAAACTGTCTTAGAACAGGGCTGCCTGCATGCCATTCATTTTGACAATCTCTGATTAGTTCTGCAGACTAGGTGTGCCAGCAGCCACATTACTGCTGCTGCAAAACACCCTGGACTTACCAAGAACCAGCAGCTGAGAACTTTCAGTTACCACCCCATGACGATTTGCTGCCTTGCAGGAGTATAACCCCTGATCTGACAGAGAAACACTTGTAATTAGCAGCAACCCATCAGACAGGTGCTGTGCAGAGGATAGCTTAACTTTATTCTTAAACCAAGTAATTTCTGCTTCAGGAACACCTGAAAAAACATAAAAAACCCATAACACAGGTAAGATATAGTGATTGGTAAACAGGGTTATGTTTGCTATGGAAAAGAATAGTAAAGATAGAACAATTAAAACAAGATTCTAATATTACTTCCAAGTAACAGTTTTTTTGCAGTGTTTAGTAGACTCTTTCATGCTGGCTGCCTTTATGATTCCTAGATCTTTGTGAGTCAGAGCAGAAGAATTAAAATTTAATTGAAATTTTTCCATTTAGTATGCCAGAGTTGTACAAGTGAATCCTTCGCAGTTGAAAACAAGCCTCTACTGTGTCAGAACAAAGGTTAAACTAGCCTGCATCCTTTCCCTGGAAGAAGTCATAAAGCGGTGCCTGTCCCAGTATCTTTAATAGTTTCAGCTCAGGAACATTCTGAGCCAGAAGAAGTTTTTTGTGGGAGTGGGAAGCTCTTCGTGGGATTTGTGATGGTTTGAGAGTTACCCTCCCCCCTCCCACTTTGCAAAATCACCCAGACTAGACTCAGTCGTCTAGTCTGCTGAGTAGTCTAACTGACTCTCTCAGTGAAGAACTTTCTCCTCACCTCCAGCCTAAACTTCCCCTGCAACAGCTTGAGACTGTGTCCTCTTGTTCTGGTGCTGGTTGCCTGAGAGAAGAAAGTAACCTCCTCCTGGCTACAACCACCCTTCAGGTAGTTGTAGACAGCAATAAGGTCTCCCCTG
>VWZE01006920.1:0-10208 GCA_013396675.1 Eubucco bourcierii | reverse complement strand
TTCAACACAGCTTCATCTTCCTTTCTTTTCAAAATCTTTTGATGTCCTTCTCTAGAAACAAATAAAATGTCCTCTTCTTTCTTTTATTCATGTGTCACAATTTGGCACATCTGCTCTTCTTGAAAGTCTCTGTATAGAATAATTTTGATTGGGTTGCCTAACTGCATGTAGATTGCTATTCTGGTGATTGTGGTTGCCTGTGTGTGGTGAAAAAAAAATACCCTCTGTAGCAATTATTTCTGTCAGCAGCATTTCTTAAAAATCTTCTTTATGGGCTCAAAATAATTCAGCTTAATGCTTACTAGTCTCATCCCAGTTGCTCCACACCAGATTGTCTCAAAATCAAAAAATGCATTTTAGAGGACCTATATTGGTGAATAATTCAGATGGCATCACATAGACATCTCATTCTGCATTACCTACTTTTTACATTCTGCTTTATGCATGTTCATAAAACACATTTCTATTTTAGAAATATTGATTTATCAAGTACCAGCAGGTTCCCTGATATGGAAATTGCAGCATATTTGGAAGACTTGCTACAACATTAGTGAATCCCTCAAATATTTTTTCACTGTTAAAACTTCTTTGACACAAAACATTTTGCAAAATTTACTGAAGTCTCCAGATTTTGGTATAGATACCAGCAGGTTCTAAAACTTCACTCAGAACCCATCCTGGTGTTGACCCCACAGTTTAATGATAGAACAGAGTATGGACACTCATGTTAAATATGGACTCATGCTGAATATGCAGACTCAAGTCAAGGATCTTTTACAAGAATTGTGCTGATACTTTCAACTGCTGCAGCTCTTTGTGTCATTTATTTTCATTCTGTAGACTAACTGAAAACCGGCACATTTTTGGGGATTGTGTTACATCTTTTTATGACAGTGCCTAGACTGAAGCTAAATAAATTAATTTTTGCTGTGTAAAGGGATTCATAAATACTTTCAGATGGATTGAACAGCTCATGGAAGGACACAATGGTAATAGAGCCATTTATTACAACATCACTGGCCCACACAAAATCTACAACCACAAGGTACCAAAGTGTGTGCTTTTATCTCAGTGTTTGGTAACACCAATAGAGACAGCTATTACCTAACCTAAAATCATCAGCCTACACTCTAAAAATCACAATACAAATCAGAAACAACCAGAATCTCAGTATAGCCAGTAGGGCGTGAGTTAAGGAACTTCAGGATGCCTCTCTAACCCTCCTCACCAAGAGCCTTTGTGAAAGCCCATCTATATTAATTTCCTTATTCTCATTAAGACAGAAGTTGACTGGAAAACTGGCTTATTTTCTCTATTCAGTGGCTGTCAAAGTATAAAGAAGACAGTCATCAGAGCTGAAAGACAGATCAAGCATACCAAATACCACTGCATGCAAGATAGCCCTGCGTTTTACAGCAGTATACTGCAATACTGCTTAAACTGCAGCTTTCACTTACACAATGTATTGGTAGCCAACAAAAGTATTCTGAACCAAACTCAGAATACTGCTGTTAAGAACTCAGGAAAACATGCACAATCCAATTTTTATAGGTATCATGATTTCATTTATTCCAAAGTTAACAGGAACTGAAAATTTCTGAAGCCCATGGTGCTGTTCAGTTCCTCCATTTTCTACCAGTCTGAATGAACCAGAAGGAAGTCAATAAATTGAAAACTGCCTGAACCTTTAAAGAAGTGTTGTTCAGTGCACAATGCTACTAAATGGCAAATAAACTGTACCTCTCTCTCTTTGCAATAGAAATTTTGAGCACACACAATTGCCTGATAATTCAGAAAGGCAACATTTAATGCTATCTCAGACAACTGAATGGGGGAAAAAAAGGTGGAAAGGCACCTTTTAAAAGAAACAATAAATACATTCCAAACAAAAATTTTTAAAATTATTAGACTGTTATATTGTCAGCTAAATGATTCTGCCTATTCCTACACCATGGCTGCTTATATGGAGTGAGATGAACTTGTAATTTTTCTAGTGAGTGCAGTGTCCAGCATGTGCTGGTTTGAGGTTAATTGGACATCATACAGCATTAACCACATGTGGGTTTTATATAACTTCCATGCATTTTCAAGCACACCAGAGAAATGAGTCATTTCAAGTAGAGAAAATAAAAATCCCTTAATCACTCAATTCCAGCAGGATGTAACCACTTGCAAAGGAAGTCTATGAAACTTTTGGGAGAAGGTGGTGATGTTTTCACTCTTGCCTTGGAATACAGTCAAACAAAGGGGTACTATAGGCCCAAGTCTTGATTACAACTGCGTGTGATTTCCGTAACAGATACATTCTTGCTCTTAGTGCTGACTCCCCAAACAAAAGATATCTTTTTTTTTTTTTCTTTTCTTTTCTTTTTTTTTTTTTTTTTTTTGTTTGAAACGTAATATATTTAGCCTCTGGATACAGAGCTACATGAACCAGGAAATTCCCTGCTTTAGAGGAAAAAACCAAATTTGGAGTGATTCAATTGCCAAAGTGAGAAAGAACTGACAAACTACTTATATAACTATGCAGAAGGAGCAACTGTACCTAAATTGAGACTTTACTGGATGATTCATTAGTTCACTAGTTCTCTATGGAGTTAGGACAGGTACAGATGCACTAACTCACACTGAAATACAAATGTTTAGAGATTGGTGTGTTGAAATGACAGCTTAAGAGGAAGTTCTTTACAGTAAGGGTGGTGAGGCACTGGAACAGGTTGCCCAGGGAGGTCGTGGATGCTCCCTCCCTGGATGTGTTCAAGGCCAGATTGGATGAGGCCTTGAGTAACCTGTACTAGTGGGAGGTGTCCCTGCCTATGGCAGGGGGTTGGAACTAGATGATCCTTGAGGTCCCTTCCAACCTTACCATTCTATGATTCTATGATTCTATGATTCATAGCTGCAAATAGCCATGAAATAAGGTTTCAGAGTTTCCAGCCTCTATGAGAATATACACAGGGCATGGTGACTGTAATGAACTCTGAGATTTATCTGGGAAAGGTTTTACACGCAGATACAAGTGTGGAAGGCAGAAGCCTCATTTTCTACACCTTCTGCTGCCACAGCCACGTCAGACAGACCCTACCAGAGTATTGTGAGAAACTGAATTAATATCTCTAAGAAGGAGTAGTGGTAACAGTAATAATCAATACTTTTCATATTCCAAACCAGTCTCTATAGCAGAATTCTCTGCCTCCAGATTGGAAAGTAAAATGAGCCTTCAGACATGGAGTGCTCCTTTGACTGCATTAGGTAATTATCTACTTTTAGCACTTTTCAAACTCTTCATTTATTGAAACAGAAGTAAAGCTCCTGTTTGCCATACCAGAATGACCCAGCAGTCAGACCTTGATGAAGAGTTACAGAGCCTCATTTACCACTTCAAATTGTTAGCCCTTCTTTCTGCTAGCACATCAGATTACAGTTAAATAGTTTTGTCCATGGGACTGATGAGCAGCAAAACATGGTTACTGAAGAGTTGAAATACGAATTATTTTCTTAAAAGTTAAATAATATATTTTACCTATCATTGTATTTCACCTCCTCTCCATTCTTAGCCCAGCTAATAGTGGGCTTTGGGTTTCCCACTGCTTCACAGTGAAGCAGCACACTCAGTGTGCCACTGGCTAGGACCACTGTCTGTCCCAGGTGGGTAACAACCTCTGAAGCAGAAAGCTGTTGTGCTGCTGAAATCTTTCGGAGGATGGCAGGCTTTTGGTGAGGTCTGTGCAAGCTATTTGCCAGGCCCACAGATGTGGGGAGAAATGATTCAGCAGATGATGTCCTTAGTGAGCTGGTAAATCCGGAAACATATCTGTGGAGAGGATACTCTACCAAGGCTGTATCTACTCTCTGCCTTGGCACATTGAGGACAGATTCCTGGTGCTCCAAGTGCCTCTGGAGAAGCTCATGAACCAGCTGCACAACAAGCTGATCAGCATAGACATCTTTAAGCTCCTCGGGTTGTTGTGATAAATTCCTTATGATATCATTGAGGTGTTTCTGCTCTGTGACCATAGTAAATGGCAGGCTATACTCCTGGTTGTGGTACTCCTCTGAGGATATATTTCTTTCTGTGGACTCATGGTCTTCCCAGGACCCCATATTTTGCCCTGGCCAGCCCTTGTGCTGTAGCAGCCTTGAGACAATATAGTCATACCACCTACTGAGTTGAGGAATATGCCCTTGACTTCCAGATTTGCTCCCATTGAAGAGAATCCCATTGATATGTTTCTCCTCTGCTCTCAAAGCTTCATTTAAGATGGTCTTTCTCTTGGTCTCTTCTTCCTTAATACCAGTTGGTTGCCCTGCAATGATCTTCTTGTTACTTCCAATGAGCTTAATTACAAAATTCTCCCGGGTTGACCCTGTTATGCAGGTGTATGTCCCAGTGTCTGAAGTCTTCAAACGATGGATTTTCAAGTACTCATAGGGTGCAATGGTGATGTGAGCTGAGCTGCTGAGCCTCTTGTTGTCCTTCTCCCATGTGATCATTGATTTCCGGAATCTCCTTGTGGGGCATCGGAGAATAATGGAGGTTTTGGGCAACAGGTAGGCATACCCACCCACAAGAAAGTGTAGCTTCTTCTGCTTCCTTATCTGGATGTAAACTTTCTTTGCAGCCAAGATATGGGAGCTTTGCTTATGAGCTGGTCTGTTGCGCTCTGGAATATAATGAATACTATTAATATGTGAGTCCATTAAACAAAACAAGCAGTTTACTTTGGTGCTGGCAGCATTTGACCCATTAGACAGTAATGGGAAAAACTGGCCACCAGCTGCTGAATGTTAAGTTGGAGCAATCAAAACAAGAGGAATAACAATGAGCACTTCAGGAATGCAAAAGTAGTCCTGCTCAGGGAACATGCAGAAAACAAAGAGTGGAGAACTAAAGCATTATGGTAGGAAGATAACTTGAGTGAAAATGTAGTTTTTATTAAAGTATTTAAATGAATGTTTTTGCTTCATAAATACACTGGAAAGACGTGTGTTTGCCACCCAAACCCTCAAAGACTACACAATCTTACATCTCACAGTGGTAAGGAAGAGTGCAAGTGCTGCTTCGTCAGAGAGTAATGGTTTAAAACCACAGTAAGTACTAGTAAAGTGCACTATGTCTGTGTGTTTGTTATGAACAACTAAATAAAGCAGCGTAGCTATATTATTAGTTAACAACATGTTTCATTTGGTCCAAGTTCTGGTTCTGAATGTCCTATCTTCTTTTCTCTCCGACATACCAAACATTTAGCAGTTTCAGATTTCATAATCAGCTTTAAGCTAAAGTTGGGCTGACTTTTGGACTTGCAAATGTAGTTGTTTTACTGCAAGTCAGGCAACAGGGAGACTACTACTCTTGTGAAGGGCAACAAAAAAATGCATGAACTATCAACATAAAATATGTCTCACTCATGTTGCGTTGTTCATTAGAAATTCCAGGTCATAGAGGGTTCTCAGTGACGTGAAGAAACAATACAATTTAAAGTGATTTTTGGCACCAAACCTTATGTTGCAGTGTGGTGTCTCTGAGACTATACATTGCAGTTGTGCAATTTAGATCTGGATTTAGGTAACTTTGAGCCAGTTCTTCCATATTCTAGCAACTCCATTCCAATACCTTTGCTCCGACCTAGGTGTGAGAGTAAATTAATTCATCCACTGACTTTGTCTTATTGCTATAGGAAACATTTACCTGTTCAGAGACAGAAAAACTCAGCAGCAGCACCTGCTCTGCAAGACTGAGTGATACCAATGCAAGAAAAGGTTATGGAGCAGGGGAAGTGTGGATTTCTTAGTGATGCACCCCTTTCCCCAGATACTCCCAAGCATCTTTTCCACTTACTTGCACAGGTGCCTAGTGTACAAAGTCTGTTTAAGGATGAGAATGGCAAAGGTGGACACAGCGAGGAACTGATGATGGCAAAGCCCCCAGTTTTCAAAATCTTTCTGCAAATCGCGTTTCGACTCTGGATGCCCTCTCCACAGCTCACTGAACACTAGGAAAAGAATATTAAAAACAAGATGTACTAAAAGTAAAAGGGTGCTCCTTGTCACACACACACCTTCTCGCCTCCCATGTCCACATTACATACTCATACCATTGTACAGATAAGTTACGGCTTTCAAAATATCAGCGGAATAAAGCAGAGCAGCACCTGGCCATTCAATTACAGACAGTGCAGACACAGCAGAGAGATGAAATATATGAAACATCAGTTACTTTCTGTCCTGTGAGGCTTTGAATCTTCCCATAATTCTTTTAGCAATCTTTTTTCTCTAAGACAGTCCCCCCTGTTTGAATGGTACTGTCCTGTGGTACAAAGCTTGTCTTTGCCCTTTGTTTTTTTATGTCTATTATCTGCTGGTCAGAAAAACTCCTACTGATGGGTGTGAGCAGATCATAGAATCATAGAATCATAGAATAGTAAGGTTGGAAGGGACCTCAAGGATCATCTAGTTCCAACCCCCTGCCATAGGCAGGGACACCTCCCACTAGTACAGGTTACTCAAGGCCTCATCCAATCTGGTCTTGAACACATCCAGGGAGGGAGCAGCCACAACCTCCCTGGGCAACCTGTTCCAGTGCCTCACCACCCTTACTGTAAAGAACTTCCTCCTAACATCTAGTCTAAATCTCCCCTCTGCCAGTTTAAGCCCATTGCCCCTTGTCCTGTCATTGCAGGACCTTGTAAATAATCCTTCCCCAGCCTTCCTGTAGGCCCCCTTCAGATACTGGAAGGCTACTATCAGGTCCCCTCGAAGCCTTCTCTTCTCCAGGCTGAAGAGCCCCAACTCCCTCAGCCTGTCCTCATAGGAGAGCTGCTCCAGCCCTCTGATCATCTTTGTGGCCCTCCTCTGGACCCGCTCCAACACTTCCATGTCCTAAATCATGTAGAGTTGCACTCCACAGATACATTCTGCTCAGCTAAAATTTGTCCTGAAGTTGTCTTTGAGTTTTGCTGTTGCAGGTCTATTAGAAATAATAAATGGATGAGTGTTTCAGATAACCGATGAGTTACCTCAGCCTGAGTCTTACCACATGAGGCTTACACAAAAGACTAGAAACCTCCCAATACCAAACTATGGTGCTGGATGGATGGGTAGGCTCTGTTTGATGGAATTCAGCATGCATGTTTCATATTACGTATATAGCACTACAGAAAGTGAGAACACAGGCAGTCCTATTACACTGAGACCCAGAGCAATCTGCAAAGGCGGTGTAAAGTGTGTTGAGTGCTGTAAAGTTGGGACCGCAAAGATACCAATGCACTTCTGTTACATGTTACATGTTACATTAGCACTTTTGCTAATGGAAGCCAGAGATAAAGTGATGGGGAAAAAATACACCAAGGATAAGAAGAGTAAAACCATGGCAACCTTCAAGTGAAGTGGGAAGAACACTGTGAAGGCAGATAATTTTTGTAAGTGCCAACATGCAGAAATGGGAGCAGACTTCACAAGAACATCTACTTATGTGAATAAAATGACATAATAAATCAACAGACAAAGGGTGCAGGTGGGACAGCTCTGTGAGGAGACTGATGTTTCTTTCACAATTTAGGAAATTTCTACCTCCTTCCAAGAAACAGAACTGGAAGAGTGGTGGCAGATATTGCAAGACTGCAAGTGATTTTTCAATCATTTCTGGCATTAAAATTTCAAAGGGAATTTTTCCCATGACTAAAGAGGGAGCAAGAGACTTGGGCAGAGTGAGTGTTGCCATCCCCCAAACCGAAGGAAGGAACTAGCTAGCTAACATTGCAAAAGCATTGTCTTAGAATGAAAGAGGCTTGGTATCTGTAATGATGTGCCTACAGCAGACAGCTGTAGGCACATCATTACAGATGTGCCTCCTTTGTCTTCTCTGTGTCATAGGGTAAGGCAGGAGTGATACCGAGGGAAAAAAAAAAATTATTGACATCAGCAAAGGCCTTTGGAAAGAAAAAGCACCTAGCTTGAGGGAGTAAAGATTACTCTTCATTTATGTCTTTGATGGATATAGGCTTAGGCATGGACAGAGGCAGGGATTTACTGTTTTGAGCATAGTTTTTACTGTGTTTACTTCAGAAGGGAAATCTTAATGGTTTGCCTAGATGGCTAAACCACATCTGTGGAGACAATCTCCAAAGAGGAATAGCGATCACACATCCCCTTCTAGGATAACGAGGACTAATTACAGAACCAAATTAGGCATAACATGATAATATGCTTTGTGCACTCTGAGTTTATTTGGCTTTCTGATCAGAGGTGACTGAGGAACTTCTTCGCCCAGAACAGCACGATGTTCAAGCATATAAAGAGCATACCTGTGTCCAGTCAGAGAAAAACCATTCATTGGGGCAATCCTCACTTTTGCAGCGTTGTTGGGTAACTGGCCTTGGTGTGGAGCAGAAGGTTTCTGGCAGCGTTAACAAGCTTCCGTCTGCCAGGCGCTGCTTACAATGCATATCTCGCTTCCGAACACCACCACCACATGTCTGTGAACACTGTTGAAGATAAGAATCAGCCACCTTACGTCACACTCGCACCATGGAATCTTGCAGCAAAAATTACTTGTAAATGTGCATATAGTTACTTTCTCCTTTGGTAGAATTAATGGCATATGTCACCCTAAACTGTGGTGGAACAGGGGCTTTGGTCTCTGCCACATTAGTCACTACTTTGGTATTTGTTGTGGTCATATGACCATCCATAAATGATAATTAACACAAAGAACTGATGGTGACTCTTAAGAGACGGAAAGTGAGATGTGAGATGTCTCTCATCACATGCCTATGAACATCTACACACATGAATACAAGACACAGAATTCAGAAAAAATTGCCATTTTTGTTTGGGAGGCAGGGAAGTTGGGAAGCCTCTCCCCAAAGCTGTGGGGAAAGGGCAGTTATTGATGAAAAATAAAGGGTTAGGCAGCTGTTGTTCAGCATCATAACTGTTACCAGACTGGGGCAGTAGCTGAATGTTTGAAAGAATGCAATTTTACGGTTAATCCTGCTTACAGATGCAACTGAGGAAGGGGTTGTCCTGCCCCTTAGCTCTCCCAGGTGGTTCAGTTTTGCACTGCTCTGGGTTCAAGGTGATGGGGCTACAACAATACAAGCTTTGTTCTTACACTTGAAAATTAATCATTTGCTATGACTCCACAGTATCATAAAACATCTATAAAAGGAATAAATATCTTTCTCTTGGTGGACTTTATGGTTGTTTTCTAAGGCTTGAAGATACTGGTGGTACAAAAAAATGGAAGACAGCTGTCCTTCAAATATGAGAGAATCAAAAGTAATGGTAACTGATTTTTTCTTTCCTTTGTGTTATACACCTGTAAAGAGAGGTGAAAGACAGTAGGTAGAAAAGTACATTTTTTGTGCTGTTTTTTTCCTGTTGAAAGGGAATGTTTAGAGCCCATAAAGTGAACAGCTACCTAGACAGTTGGCCAGCCTGTGGAAGTAAGGACAGAAGAGTTGTAATATGGCCTTTGTTAAGCTGCAGCAACATGAATTGCAGCAGAGTAACTATCTTCATTGAGCTCAGAGAAGGTGTCAGGTAACATGGAAAGTGTGAACTGAGCAGTTTGATTTAATTCCTGTTTAATATGCTTGTTAAAGCCTATATACTGAATGGACGTCACTCCTCCCTAAGTCCTGCTACATCTTTTTAAAAGACAATGTATTTAACAGCCTCTGACAGATAAAAAAAATGTCTAGAACGTTACTTCAGACAGGTGCAAATGCTTGTGTTTACACCATTGATGGGGAAGTAAAGTTTTTTATAAAAATCTGTTTGTAAGTTGCTCTAGTGCTTTTGATAGCATTCAGGGGTGATCTACAGCTAATGGTCATTGTTAGCAGAAGGTCAAGTTCTCAGTATGGTGCAATACATCTCTTCAGACTGTACAAATAAACTTACAGAAAATTACTTTCTGTAAGGATTGTTGACAAGGGAAGGGCAACTGGTGTCATCTACCTGGACCTCACTACGGACCTAGGCATGGACCTGTGCCCTCTACATGAAAGACAGACTAGAGGCCATGGAGATCCACCTGGGGGTGTCCAGTGCAGAAACAGAGAGTTTGTTGGTAAAGGTTACAGGGAAGTCACGGGAAGGTGATCTCCTAGAAGGAGTCTGCAATAGACCTCCTGATCAGGAGGGCAAAGCGGATGAGGTTCTTTATAAACAAATAGGAGAAGCTTCACATTCACAGGCCCTGG
>VWZE01006919.1:38545-48981 GCA_013396675.1 Eubucco bourcierii | reverse complement strand
ACACACACACACATATATACACATACACAATTTAGAAATCATACAGAAATCCAAATTCCTTCCTGGGCAAACAAAAAAATCCCAGACAGGGCTCAAAGCCATCCTGTTTCTCTCCTAGACAGACAAACAATCAGCAAAGCTTACTTGTTACCTTGTTATTAGAAGCTACTAGAGAGATGCAAAGAAGTTCAGGAAGGCTGGGGAGGGACTATTGACAAGGCCCCAAACTCTCTCAGCCTGTCCTCACAGCAGAACTGCTCCAGCCCTCTCAGCATCTTCATGGCCTCCTCTGGACCTGCTCCAACACTTCCATGTCCTTCCTGTGCTGAGAGACCAGAACTGCACACAGGGCTCCAGTATGAGGTATTAGACTTTGACACTTTGAGGTTCCTTAATTCAGAGCCTTGACTTGCTCTATAGGCAACCTGTGCTGTCAGCCAACTCCTAAAACAAGGTCAGAATAGAGCTGCATGGCTCTGGGAGAGTGGCATTATCCTGTCCTAACTTCTCAAACTACGCTGAGCCTATTCTGTGTGCTGTTAACAAAAAATATGCTGCGGGCCACACCAGAGAAATACGTATCCCACAGCTAAGTCCACACCAATGTTTTTCAACACACAAGTCCAGACATGGTTTTCAAGCAGGATGAATAGAGAACAATGTCCTGTTTGTCTGGGTGTGTGCACTGTCAAGCAGGCAAGGTTTAAGTGACTGCAGATTGTTGAATGGGAATTAAAAAAAAAGTCATTTGGAGACAGCCAACATTTGCTGCAGCACAGTTTGTGACTAAACATCTGGGATTCACAGAGGGCAGTAGAAATAGGCAACAGTAGTAAACAAGATTTTGCTGGTTTCCTCCACAGAAAGAGTAATACTCAGAATAAAAAAAAAAAAGCTTAATAGTGTAGAAAATGATCAAAAATTTGTGCTGTGTGCACTTAAGCTGCTTTTAACAATTATGCTCTTCCTTGTGCCTTCTTTTTTTCCCCCTCCACTCAAAGCCTCAAAAATTGCCTAGTTCTAATGAAAAAGACACTGATGTTATGCAGGAGCTGAAAACAAACCAATTTGTTGAAAATTACTGTAGGAAAAGTGTTCTTTGCTAATAGGTCACACTTATTCTCTTGAAACACTGTGGAAATCTTAAAAATCCTTCTGAGGCTGTAGTGAATGTTTTTCATCTTTACAGTGATGTTGTGAAGAAATCACAGAGAGCAGGCATGTCAGAAGAGGGAACATAAGTACCCTCTCAATGCAGTTTTTTACCATAATAGGTTACTTGCCTACCTATTTTCTCCCCTCTTCAGAAAATTAAAACAACAACAAAAAAAACCCCACCCAACCCAAAACTTACTTTCAAGCTCTAACAACTTGGCAATTTCTTCATTTGTGCCCTTCAAGGAGGTATATCTCATACAGTTGTTTCATCTGCCCATTTTCTGTTGATGTCTCTAGATTCAGAAAGTGAACATAAATGAGAGTAGCTACTGATGTCAGGCATTATTGTAACATATGTATTCCCTGTGAACATTCCTTATCAGAAAAGGACTGCTCTTCTCAAAGCACACAATCACAGAACGGGAAGGTTGGAAGGGACCTCAAAGATCAGCCAGTTCCAACCCCCTGCCATAGGCAGGGACACCTCCCACTAGCACAGGTCACTCAAGGCCTCCTCCAACCTGGCCTTCAACACCTCCAGGGAGGTTGTGGAGCACAGAATCACCCAACGTGATCAAAGATCACGTTGGGTGATTCTGTGCTCCACAACCTCCCTGGGCAACCTGTGCCAGTGTCTCACCACCCTCACTGCAAACAACTTCCTCCTAACATCCACTTACAATCTCCCCTCTGACACTTCAAACCCATTGCCCCTTGTCCTGGCATTCCCAGACCTTGTCAGTAGTCTCTCCCCAGCCTTCCTGGAGCCCCCTTCAGATCCTGGAAGGCTACTCTAAGGTCTCCTGGAAGCCTTCTCTTCTGCAGGCTGCAGAGCCCCAACTCTCTCAGCCTGTCCTCACAGCACAGCTGCTGCAGCCCTCTCAGCATCTTGGTGGCCTTCTCTGGACCCACTCCAACACTTCCATGTCCTTCCTGTGCTGGGGGCTCCAGAACTGCACACAGGACTGCAGGTGGGGTCTGAGGAGAGCAGAGTAAAGGGGGAGGTGCCCTTGTGGCCAAGAGAGACAATGGAATGCATTGAGAAAAGTGTTCAGCAGGTCTAGGGAGGTTCTTCTCCCCCTCTACTCTGCCCTGGTGAGACCACACCTGAAATACAGTGTCATATTGTCTAGAGACAATGACTCTCAGTTGTCTCCTGCTGGCAGCACAGAGGACAATCTGTCTTGCAGGGCTTCCATCACGTGGATAGGATGGTTCTTAGCTCATTTTCCATTTCAAGGTGCTGTTTTAGAGGTGAAACCTCTTTTTTTTCTAGTAAAAAACTATCAACATGGACTAAATAAGGCAGGAAGATTTTTTATGGTATCTTCATGGTAGATGTGAAGTCTAAAACCTGTTTCAAATCTACAGCAGTCAATGAAGAAGTTGGGCATAAAAAGCAGCACCCTGACCCGAGGCAGCAATTGAATGTATTTGCAAATCATGTTGAATTTATAAGCCACAGCTGACAGTGACCCACTTTTTTTTAAATTGTATATAGTGTTGATTTTGTGCTAGTCACAGAGTCAAATTGTGGCATTTCATCGAGTTGTACATATTTAGGAGTTAAATACCATTTTTTGGCTAATATTTTAGCACCATTACACAAAGAGATTATCCACAAAGGGTGAGATGGTGGTGAGACACTGGCACAGGTTGCCCAGGGAGGTTGTGGCTGCTCCCTCCCTGGAGATGTTCAAGGCCAGGTTAGATGAGGCCTTGAGTGACCTGTTCCAGAGGGAGGTGTCCCTGCCTGTGGCAGGGGGGTTGGAACTAAGATGATCTTTGAGGTCCCTTCCAACCTAAACCATTCTATGACTTCACAAGTCATAGAGAGACCATAGAGGCACCAAGAGAGCTGTTGAATTGTTTTCCTATTGAAATGCATAATCTCATGACCAATCTAAAAGATGCTTCAACCATTCTATGGCAGAATACTTTTGCATTTATATAATTTATTGGCTGCTGTTAAAACACAGATGCAAAGTAGAAGATCCTAATGTCAGCTTTTGTATGACTTGAATCCTGTCTTGGAGTCCTACCTTCTCTTCATGGAAAGAAGAAACATCAAATGGAAACAAATTAGGTGGAAGTCAATGCACAGACAAGAAAGCCTCTCAGATGTGAGACACTGGCACAGGTTGCCCGGGGAGATGGTGGAGCACAGAATCACCCAACGTGATCTATGATCATCTTGCATAATTCTGTGCTCCACAGCCTCCCCGGAGGTCTTCTGTGCTCCACAACCTCCCTGGAGGTGTTCAAGGCCATGCTGGATGAGGCCTTGAGTGCCCTGTACTAGTGGGAGGTGTCCCTGCCTACGGCAGGTGGTTGGAACTGGCTGATCTTTGAGGTCCCTTCCAAGCTTACTGTTCTATGATATAACATACAAAAGCATTTGTTTTGTGAAATATCTTGAGTGGAAGGCTCCTCCTGACCAGTAATATAATGTTACATGAGTTTTTTTTAAGATACATTTCTCTGTATTTAGGTAGGAAACCAGCTATAAGCTTTTTATGTACAACACCATGTGGAGGCAGGTGCAGGTGGACATAAGTGTGCATATATGTAAAGGAAATGGGATTGGTCAGCCACAGAGCCACAAATGCACCAAGGAACCAGGAAGCATGCAAGACTGTGGCCATGAATGTAATTGCATTGACTTGAGTATTCAGTGAATTTCTAACAGCTGTATTGTGATAGAGCTTAGAAGGACCAACTGGCAATTAAGGCATCAATGACTGTGCTGCACATGCTCATGGAACAGACAGTCCCTGAAGTGAAGGCAGGCTGAATGATATGGGGAATAATGGCATCGCTTATGAGACTAAGATGCAGCAAAATCTGTTCATAAAATACATCAGAATGTGTCCAATCCACTTAAATATGTTTACAAGAAATACAATTTCTACCAAAAAGGTTTCATCAAAGACTGAAGTTTGAATCTTTTGCCTGATTGCTATGAGGGGAGAAGCTTGTAAGTGTTCTGCTGGTTCTGTTAGAATGCCTGGCTCCTTGGCAGGGCTGCACTGGCTGCACGTGTCAGGTTGTGACCATTTGGCATCACTGAGTCCTCTTCGTTTCACTGACCTTATAGAATCATAGAATGGTAAGTTTGGAAGGGACCTCAAGGATCATCCAGTTCCAACCCCCTGCCATAGGCAGGGACACCTCCCACTAGCACAGGGCACTCAAGGCCTCCTCCAACCTGGCCTTCAACACCTCCAGGGAGGGAGCAGCCACAACCTCCCTGGGCAATCTGTGCCAGTGTCTCACCACCCTCACTGCAAACAACTTCCTCCTAACATGAAGTTTCAATCTCCCCTCTGCCACTTCAAACCCATTGCCCCTTGTCCTGTCAATGCCAGACCTTATAAATAGTCCCTCCCCAGCCTTCCTGAACTTCTTTGCATCTCTCTAGTATCTTCTAACAGATAACAAGTAAACTTTGCTGATTGTTCATCTGTCTGGGAGAGAAACAGGATGGCTTTGAGCCCTGTCTGGGCTTTTTTTGTTTGCCCAGGAAGGAATTTGGATTTCTGTATGATTTCTAAATTGTGTATGTGTGTATGCATCAAGAGAAGCATGGCCAGCAAGGCAAGGGAGGAGATTCTCCCCCTTTACTCTGCCCTTGTCAGACCCCACCTGGAGTCCTGTGTGCAGTTCTGGAGCCCCCAGCACAGGAAGGACATGGAAGTGTTGGAGTGGGTCCAGAGGAGGCCACCAAGATGCTGAGAGGGCTGCAGCAGCTGTGCTGTGAGGACAGGCTGAGAGAGTTTGGGCTCTGCAGCCTGCAGAAGAGAAGGCTTCCAGGAGACCTTAGAGTAGCCTTCCAGGATCTGAAGGGGGCTCCAGGAAGGTTGGGGAGGGACTATTGACAAGGTCTTGTAATGCCAGGACAAGGGGCAATGGGTTTGAAGTGTCAGAGGGGAGATTGAAAGTGGCTGTTAGGAGGAAGTTGTTTGCAGTGAGGGTGGTGAGACACTGGCACAGGTTGCCCAGGGAGGTTGTGGAGCACAGAAGCACCCAACGTGATCAAAGACCACGTTGGGTGATTCTGTGCTCCACATCCTCGCTGGAGGTGTTCAAGGCCAGGTTGGAGGAGGCCTTGAGTGAGCTGTGCTAGTGGGAGGTGTCCCTGCCTATGGCAGGGGGTTGGAACTGGATGATCCTTGAGGTCCCTTCCAACCTTGCTGTTCTATGTATGTATAAATGTATGTGTGTGTGTATATATCTATAGGTGTGTGTATATATATATATGTATGTATATGTGTATGTGTGTGTGTATACACACATATATATATTATATATGTATAGAATTGTAAATACTTGTAAATAGATTGTGTATCTGTGCTTGTAAATTTAGCTTTGCTGTAAATACAGCTTCATGTTGCTTCCAAGCCATTTGAGCTGGTCTGGTAAATTTCAGCTGGGGGGTGGGGAGGATGTTCCTAACCCACGACATAATCTGAGATGCATTTGCAACATTTATTCCATTCAGTGAACTGATTAAATAAGCAATATTTTCAGGAATATAGCTTTGGATTAAATATAGATGTGCACAAATAAGAGTAACTTCTTATACCAGTGAAAAAGATGTGTATGATGTGGCACAATAGAATGAAATTTGCATCTTATTTACAACCTTAGCATTGCTAAATCTAAAATGCCTTTTTTAGGTCGCTTACATTTCATCAGTGTCTTGCCCTGTTGGAGGTCATGTCAGAGTCCTGCAGTACTGTAAATTATAATGGAGTAAAATGACTTATTTGGCCTTTTTTTCTGAGTCTCATTCCACTATTACTTAAAGATATGAAGCAAAGCAATAACTAAAGTAAGATTTATTTTTTTTTTTAAAGAAACCCTTCTCTCTTCTCAGACTGGACCATCTGTTCTTCCCAAGGGTGACTGAGATATAGACTCATAGAATAGTAAGGTTGGAAGGGACCTCAAAGATCATCTAGTTCCAGCCCCCTGCCATAGGCAGGGACACCTCCCACTAGTACAGGTCACTCAAGGCCTCCTCCAACCTGACCTTGAACACCTCCAGGGAGGTTGTGGAGCACAGAATCACCCAACGTGATCTTTGATCTTTGATCTTTGATCATGTTGGGTGCTTCTGTGCTCCACAACCTCCCTGGGCAACCTGTGCCAGTGTCTCACCACCCTCACTGCAAACAACTTCCTCCTAACAGCCACTTTCAATCTCCCCTCTGACACNTCTCCAGGCTGCAGAGCCCCAACTCTCTCAGCCTGTCCTCACAGCACAGCTGCTGCAGCTCTCTCAGCATCTTCATGGCCTCCTCTGGACCCACTCCAACACTTCCATGTCCTTCCTGTGCTGGGGGCTCCAAAACTGCACACAGGACTGCAGGTGGGGTCTGAGGAGAGCAGAACCAAGGGGCACAATCCCCTCCCTTGCCCTGCTGCCCACACTGCTCTTGCTGCAGCCCAGCACACAGTTGCTGTCTGGGCTGCACTCACACTGCAGCCTCATCTGGAGCTTTTCCTCACCCCACACCCCCAGGGCCTGTTCCTCAGGGCTGCTCTCAGCCATTCCCCACCCAGCCTGGAGTTGTGCTTGGCATTGTGCCTACCCAGGTGCAGGACCTTACACTTGACCTTGTCAAATGTCAGGAGATTGGCCTGAGCACAGCTCTGCATCCTGTGCAGGTCCCTCTGGATGGCAAAGTTCTCAAAGATGCAAAGGATTCGTTATTCTATTTGCATGCACAAAAGTACTGACTTTGTGACTGTAAGGATCTTTACAAACAACGCCTACATCAATATGGCTAAAGGTGATGGGGAAAAAACACACTTGGCACTTCGTGAAGAGCCACTTTGAGGGCTGGGGGTCAGAGGAGACAGGAACCTGTAATAATGCAGCCATCTTTGGATCTTCTCATAAATATCACAATTTTGTTTCTGACTCTCCCCATTTTAAATGTGCTGAACTTGCTGAGTTCAGATTTCTTGTCATAATTGTGATTTCTTCTAAATATACATGGCTTAAGCTCATGTCTGCTGCTGGACTTCTTATCTGCAGACTCTCAGTGGGTGCTGATCAAGTCCCATCGTTCAGATGTTGCATGCAGGAGGAATTACTGTGTGTGGTTTTCAGTGGGTGACTGAAAACAAGAGGCTTGGCTCAGTGCTGTGAGATACCAACCTTTGAAGGAAAGCTCTAGGGCACTGCTTGTGATTCCCAGGGAGACTTCATAATCAGAAAAGCAGTGAGAAGCCCTAAGCTTTGACCTGCCTGGGAACTCTTCTGATGGATCCATACTCACTTTGACCTCTTAACTACATGTGAAACAATGACAAGTTACAAACCAAAAGATTTACTCAAAAATGTGAGCTTCAGTTTTCCTTCCCAGCTGCAAAACACCTCAGTTGTCCACCTCACTGGTTCTTATACACCTACCCTGCTCCCTCCCTGGAGGTGTTCAAGGCCAGATTGGATGAGGCCTTGAGTGCCCTGTACTAGTGGGAGGTGTCCCTGCCTAGGGCAGGGGGTTGGAACTGGATGATCCTTGAGGTCCCTTCCAACCTTACCATTCTATGATTCTATACCCTGCCTTTTGCTTATGGCCATGATGAAACCATTAGAAATTAAGTGTTCTGTAATGAGGACTTGCCTGGAAAATAGTAAGGGCCCTTTTCAAAAGACTCCTGCTATCTCTGTCCTCCTAGATTCTGGCATCATTTGCTTAAGTCTCTGATGATCATACCTATAGCTGATCACATAAGAAAGGGAGACTCTTAACCAAATAACATTTAAACCTGACACTTCCATCTCAGGTGCTGAACTGGCTTCAGAACAGATAGACATAAGAAAATGAGATACGAACATCTGTTAGGCGCAGGCTCTGCTCCTGTCGTGCCTGAATTGATCTGCAAGAGGCTGGCACTGCACCCTCTACTGTTTAGCAAGGCCTGGTGTGTTGGATGTCTTCCTGCTGACCCCCAGTAGTGCAGACAGACATTGCTTTCTTTGGCAGGTTGTTTCTTCTCAACTCTGGAGCTATTCTGGCAGCGAGTACAAGTGGACAAACCTTCAAGCTGAAGTGATGCTCCAAATTTGTCCAGGAGAAACACCTCTACCACCAGAAATCATCATTTTGTCCTATTGTTTTTTTTTTGTTTGTTTGTTTTTTGGTTTTTTTTTGAGACCTGCTGCTGTGTATACTGCATCACATCCCAAAATGCAGATAGCTTTAAGAGCCTGCCTGGCTTGTGCTGGGACACAGGGCTAGAGCTGTTTGAAAAAACATGACCTCACTGCTGATCAAATGAGAAACAGGGCATTCTGCTGCTGCTTTTCCAGGGCTTTTGCTCTCAGGTTCCTCCCACTGCCTGGCCGTGACTACAGCAGCAGCAGAACTCACTTTTTTTAATTGGTGGTATCTAAAATGGTCAGGGCTGTGCTAATGCACAGGTATTCATGCTGGCCATGTCCAGCATCTTAGTTCATAGCTCAGGTGTCTGTGCTGGCCATGTCCAGCTTCTTAGTTCATAGCTCAGGTGTTCATGCCAGCGATGTCTGGCATCAGACGGCTGCAGCAGCTCTCCTATGAGGACAGGCTGAGAGAGTTTGGGCTCTGCAGCCTGCAGAAGAGAAGGCTTCCAGGAGACCTGAGAGTAGCCTTCCAGGATCTGAAGGGGGCTCCAGGAAGGCTGGGGAGGGACTACTGACAAGGTCTTGTAATGCCAGGACAAGGGGCAATGGGTCTGAAGTGTCAGAGGGGAGATTGAAACTGGATGTTAGGAGGAAGTTGTTTGCAGTGAGGGTGGAGAGACACTGGCACAGGTTGCCCAGGGAGGTTGTGGCTGCTCCCTCCCTGGAGGTGTTGAAGGCCAGGTTGGAGGAGGCCTTGAGTGACCTGTGCTAGTGGGAGGTGTCCCTGCCTATGGCAGGGGGTTGGAACTGGATGGTCCTTGAGGTCCCTCCCAACCTTACCATTCTATGATTCTATGACATCTGGCTTCTTGGTTCATAGCTAATCTTACAAAGTCACTGATTGAAAGCCTTGCCACGGTTTATTATATAAAGTCCTTTGAATAAGAGTGGGGGGAAGAATATCTTTTAATGTGGAAGTCCTGGCAGTAAATTCTTCCTCGTGGGACTATTGTCAGTCTTCCTGCTCCATGGGCTAGGCAGTGACCTTTGTGGAATGGTAGCTGCTCGCACGGTCACAGAGCATAGGCAGGCTCCAGGATGCCACCATGTAACTAATGACAACACTGTCATTTTCAGTGTAACCTGATGTAAAAGCTGTGGTACGCTCTTCCCCTTCTGAAGCCGCCTGCTGCTTGCACAGTTTGTGTTATGCAGCCACCTACAGGGCCTGCTGCCTGCACCGACTTCAGGTTGTTGACCAGAAATGACGAAACTGAAGGAAAATGTAAGCTCTGCTGACCCTTAGTGGCCATAACATGGCTGCAGTCCTGTGGGAGTGCTTTTGCAAGCTCAGGATGGATGTTCTGGTGCTGTTATGCAGGTGGTGGTGTATTTTGGGGAGAGGGAAGGTACTGACTAACCTGATGAGGGCAAACATTGGAGAAGCAGCGTCAGCAGAGAAGAGAATCTGGGAGAGAGGAGAATGCACATGACCTTGAGACTTTGTGTGGCACTTCCACAGAGCAAAAGTAGTATTTTACACCTAGGGGCAATCAAAATTGACACACTAAAGTGAAGGCAAATTCTTGCCTGGCAAAGAAAGAAGGGAAGAAAAGAACTTGAGGAAAAAGGCAAAATGATTGAAGACCATCGTGTCTCTGACAGGCAGGAGTTATTCTTGGAGACACCAGGAGATGCCTTTCTGGTTAAGTAATGAAGACTACACTTGTACTGATGAGACTACACCTGGAATACCAGACACAAACTTTGTAGGGGAATACCTTGCATTAAATGGACATGGGAGCAGTCCAACCTGTGCTGCTAATTTTGAGCTGAAAACTTTCACATGCACGGAGGTTCATCCAGAGAGCAAGGACACCAGCTGCGAGCTGCCTGGACAACAACAGGAGATGAAAGCAAAACAAAGACTCTTGGGAAGTGTTTGAACAGATGATGAACCAATTGCTTAATCATAAAATGGTAAGGTTGGAAGGGACCTCAAGGATCATCCAGTTCCAACCCCCTGCCATAGGCAGGGACGCCTCCCACTAGCACAGGTCACTCAAGGTCTCCTCCAACCTGGCCTTGAACACCTCCAGCATGGGAGCAGCCACAACCTCCCTGGGCAACCTGTGCCAGTGTCTCACCACCCTCACTG
>VWZE01006919.1:9383-26780 GCA_013396675.1 Eubucco bourcierii | reverse complement strand
ATGGCTGGACTTGATGGAGCTTTGAGGTCTCTTCCAACCTTGGTGATACTGTGATACTTCATGCTCCTGTAATGGCAACTAAATAAACTTAAAAAAAAAACCCAAAAAAGCAAAACAACAACAACAAACTTAAAAAAAAAAAATCTTATAGTTTAGACTAAATATAACAGTCTAGAATATAACAGATTCACCTCGTGCTCCTGCAATGGCAACTAAACTAACTAAAAAAAAACCCAAAAAACCAAACTTAAAATAAAATAATTCTTATAGTTTAAACTAAATATAACAGTATAGGGAAAAATGCAACTACTACAAGAATATAATAACCTGAGGGAAGATGGGGAAGGGGTCAAGTGGCGGCAAAAGCAGCAGCAACCGAAACATCGGCAGGGGAAGATAGCAGCAGGTGCAGGCGAAGCAGTGGAAGCAGCAAAGGGAAGGTCCAAACTGTGCTTCCAGACATAAAGCTCTTGATGCTCCAGTGAAAATATATTAACTTATCCATTGTTGTCATTATGTGGCCTGTCCCCAGAATGTTCACCTTAGAGCTTCCACCTCCAAGTTTCTCTGTTTTGAATCTTTGGGGTTTTTTTAAGTCTGAGATAGGAATCTAACTCAAATGGCCACAATAGACCTTGTCAATAGTCCCTCCCCAGCCTCCCTGCAGCCCCCTTCAGATCCTGGAAGGCTACTCTAAGGTCTCCTGGAAGCCTTCTCCTCTCCAAGCTGCAGAGCTCAAACTCTCTCAACCTGTCCTCACAGCACAGCTGCTGCAGCCCTCTCAGCATCTTTGTGGCCTCCTCTGGACCCACTCCAACACTTCCATGTCCTTCCTGTGCTGGGGGCTCCAGAACTGCACACAGGACTGCAGGTGGGGTCTGAGGAGAGCAAAGGGGCAGGAATCATCTCCCTGCATAGATTTGCATAGAAACTGAGGTAATTGTTTTAACTGTTCTTGTAACTTTTAAAGTGTACTAAATTCCATCTCTATTCTTGTAGTCCTAGCAGAGGGAGAGGTGTGGCATTGTTTAGTTGGTGGTGTGGTTTTTATTTTTTTTTTTTTTTTAAGGATTGCTTCAGAAGGCCTATGACAGTCTCAAGTTTAGCAGCTTGAGGATAGCTGGTAGGAAAAAATGAGAAGGTCTTGCATTTGAAACTAAGCTTATCTGATAGAGCTCAGCAAAACTCTGCAAGGACCACCATATTCTTGGTGTGAGGAGGAAAAGATTGAGGATGGTATGCTACATCTGTGCACAGTTCTGGAGCTCCCAGCACAGGAAGGACATGGAAGTGTTGGAGTGGGTCCAGAGGAGGCCACCAAGATGCTGAGAGGGCTGCAGCAGCTGTGCTGTGAGGACAGGCTGAGAGAGTTGGGGCTGTGCAGCCTGGAGAAGAGAAGGCTTCCAGGAGACCTTAGAGTAGCCTTGCAGGATCTGAAGGGGGCTCCAGGAAGGCTGGGGAGGGACTATTGACAAGGTCTGGGAATGCCAGGACAAGGGGCAATGGGTTTGAAGTGTCAGAGGGGAGATTGAAAGTGGCTGTTAGGAGGAAGTTGTTTGCAGTGAGGGTGGTGAGACACTGGCACAGGTTGCCCAGGGAGGTTGTGGCTGCTCCCTCCTTGGACGTGTTGAAGGCCAGGTTGGAGGAGGCCTTGAGTGACCTGTGCTAGTGGGAGGTGTCCCTGCCTGTGGTAGGGGGTTGGAACTAGATGATCCTTGAGGTCCCTTCCAACCTTACCATTCTGTGCCTGTGTTGGTAATAGGTTCTGATTTGAATATGCACAGACCTGTTTGGTTAAAACCATTAAAGAAGGTGGAACAAACTGAACAGCATCAGTGTGTTTCTTGGTGTTGAGTAGATGATATTGCCAGGTGAAGCTGGAAAAGGATTTTGAAGTTTGCAGTGTCTAGCAGCTGATTCAAAGTGCACCATACAAAGAGCTTATTGCTGCTATCAGAGGAGAGTGCCTGCAGAAGCCATTGACTGAAGCGGAGGCCGAGATGAGACTCCTGCTGAGCATCTTGGAAAGAAGTATCACAGTCTCACAGTATCACCAAGGTTGGAAGAGACCTCAAAGCTCATCAAGTCCAACCCATCACCACAGCCCTCCAGACCAGACCATGGCACCAAGTGCCACGTCCAAACCTGCCTTGAACACCTCCAGGGACGCTGACTCCACCACCTCCCTGGGCAGCCCATTCCAGCAGTCAATGACTCTCTCAGGCAACAACTTTCTCCTCACCTCCAGCCTAAACTTCCCCTGGCACAGCTTCACACTGTGGCCTCTTGTTCTGCTGCTGCTTGCCTGAGAGAAGAAAGCAACCTCCTGCTGGCTACAAGCACCCTTCAGGTAGCTGGAGACAGCAAGAAGGTCTCCCCTGAGCCTCCTCTTCTCCAGGCTAACCAATCCCAGCTCCCTCAGCCTCTCTCCATAGGGCTGTGCTCCAGGCCTCTCCCCAGCCTCGTTGCCCTTCTCTGGACACCCTCAAGCACCTCAATGTCCTTCTTCAATGGAGGGGCCCAGAACTGGACACAGGACTCAAGGTGTGGCCTAAGCAGTGCAGAGTCCAGGGACAGAATGAGCTCCCTGCTCCTGCTGGCCACACTCTTGCTGATGCAGGCCAGGATGCCATTGGCCTTCTTGGCCACCTGGGCACACTACTGGCTCCTGTTCAGGTGGGTGTCAATCAGCACCCCCAGATCCCTTTCTGTTTGGCTGCTCTCCAGCCACTCCCAGCCCAGCCTGTAGCTCTGCATGGGGTTGTTGTGGGCAAAGTGCAGCACCTGGCACTTGGATTTGTTGAGCTCCATCCCCTTGGACTCTGCCCATCTGTGCAGGCGGTCGAGGTCCTGCTGCAGAGCCCTTCTGCCCTCCAACCCAGCAACATCAGCCCCAGCTTGGTGTCACTGCACACTTGCTGGTGACACATGCACACACATGGGACTGGAGATGGGGACAGACTACTGTATGGCTTGAAGATTTTAACACACACTGCTGACAATTGGTGTCCCATGCCAGGCAAAAAAGGAATGATGCTTCTTCCTTGCAGAGTTTCTGGGTTGAAGAACATAGCATTGCTAGTCATGGGCTTTGAGGCCTGTTGTGCAAATCCCTGTGATTAAATGACAGTCTCCAAGCTTTCACCTAGCTTTTGCAAATTAATTCATGGGAAGTTTCCTGCCTATGGCAGGGGGTTGGAACTAGATGCTCCTTGAGGTGCCTTCCAACCTTACCATTCTATGATTTGTGTGTGAGCAGAGCTGCCTGCATGTTAGCTGTACTGTATGCTTGCAATTATGTGAGGGATTTTTGTCTGTGCAGATTGTTTGCTTATCTTGGACCTGCAAGTTTGTTGACTGGTTAGGCTGGACAAGGAAATGTTATGTACATAATGCAGATATAGATATACTAAATACATAGATATACTAAATGGGACAATTTTTAGGCAATCCTATGTTTGTTTGATCAGTTCTTTTGCTGCAGAAAGGTCAAAGATGATTATGCTGTGCCAGTGTGTTTGGTGTAGTTAGGGTGTTAAGAGTTTGGGACAACTTGAAACCTGTCAACTGCAAACCTTGGCTTGATAGTTGACTTTGAGCTGGTCTCCTATGAGGACAGGCTGAGAGAGTTGGGGCTGTGCAGCCTGGAGAAGAGAAGGCTTCCAGGAGACCTTAGAGTAGCCTTCCAGGATCTGAAGGGGGCCTACAGGAAGGCTGGGGAGGGACTATTGACAAGGTCTTGCAGTGCCAGGACAAGGGGCAATGGGTTTACACTGGCAGAGGGGAGATTGAAAGTGGATGTTAGGAGGAAGTTGTTTGGAGTGAGGGTGGTGAGACACTGGCACAGGTTGCCCAGGGAGGTTGTGGCTGCTCCCTGCCTGGAGATGTTCAAGGCCAGGTTGGAGGAGGCCTTGAGTGACCTGTGCTAGTGGGAGGTGTCCCTACCTATGGCAGGGGGTTGGAACTGATGATCCTTGAGGTCCCTTCCAACCTTACCACTCTATGAGCCTGTGATTCTATGATGCTGTGCTTGGCCTCTTGTTGATCTCTACAGCTTACTGAGAATGGAGAGGCCAGTCAGGTAAATCAGGGCTTACCAATGGTGGAGTCAAATGGTCTCCTTAATAATAGCAGTGAATTGCAGATGAAGCTTAAATACTCACCCTGAGAACTTTCTTTGAGTAAAATAGTGAGTTATGTGCTACACAACCTCTTTGGATTTCTTTAGATGAGGAGACAAGAAGCCATCAGTTTGAAGACCAACCTCAGCATCTTCATTGTGGGCATAATTCGTATTTTCTTTTGGTGGTGCCTGGCTGAGCTGATGATTCACCTCATGTACATCCATGCTCTCTATGGCAGTGCTCCACCTCTGGAAGCTGCATCATACTGGGCCCTGGGTGAGTACAGAAACAGTAACAGGAGTCTTTCTTCTCTCCTAACTTCAAGAACCCCACTCTACTTTTGTGCCCATCTGTAGGGACTTGTGAATAGCACACTATAGCCATTTGCTTTCAGAGAAGTAGTTTGCAGACAAACATGGAGATCCTTTTAGAAACTTACAGCTGAACTGTTACTGAGTTGCTTCCTAAATTAAAAAAAACTCTTTTTTTTTTTTTCCCAATCTCAAGTATATCTAAACTTTGGTCTAAAGTGGATCCCCTCCTCCTTCCCCCAGGCAGAAGTGGACACTTAAATTTGGTTTAGTGTATGTAGGAGAGATGATGTTAAAAATTATTGTTTAATGATCTGTTTGTTTCTAGTTTGTATTCAGTTGGAAAGGAAAATAACAGCAGTAGTGGGAAAGAGGGAAGGAATTGCAAACAAGGTGGCTTGAAAAGTAGCAGTTAGTGCCTCTAGGCTCTGTTTTCTTGCTTGGCTGGGCACATGCAGCCCAGACAGCAGCCAAGACCTGAGCTGCAGCAAGAGCAGTGTGGGCAGCAGGGCAAGGGAGGGGATTCTGCTCCTTTGCTCTGCTCTCCTCAGACCCCACCTGCAGTCCTGGGTGCAGTTCTGGAGACCACAGCACAGGAAGGACATGGAAGTGTTGGAGTGGGTCCAGAGGAGGCCACCAAGATGCTGAGAGGGCTGCAGCAGCTCTGCTGTGAGGACAGGCTGAGAGAGTTGGGGCTCTGCAGCCTGGAGAAGAGAAGGCTTCCAGGAGAGCTTAGAGTAGCCTTGCAGGATCTGAAGGGGGCTCCAGGAAGGCTGGGGAGGGACTATTGACAAGGGNATCCTTGAGGTCCCTTCCAACCTTACCATTCTGTGATCCACAACCAAAGGATTTTTGAGTGTTACCACTGCACATACAGCTGTGATCTTCCTAATGGGTTTGTGTGGGTGTCAGCATTCAGTTCTCCAATGGAAGTTGTTACAAAAGGAACTGAATTCAATGGGAATTAAAGCAGAAAGTTGTCTGTGTAGATGATTTAGCAGTTTGCTAATTGCCTAATACCCAAATTGTGCTTTTGGTTGTCTGTTTTCCTGTGAATCAGCAGTATGCTCCTGTGTGAAATGCACAGCCACTGTATGGTGAAGCAACAGCTGGAGTCAGGATGGTTTGCTGAAGAGAGGCCTCCTTAGAAAGGCTGTGGAATCATAGAATGGTTTAGGTTGGGAGGGACCTCAAAACTCATCCAGTTCCAACCCCCTGCCATAGGCAGGGACACCTCCCACTAGCACAGGTCACTCAAGGCCTCCTCCAACCTGGCCTTGAACACCTCCAGGGAGGGAGCAGCCACAACCTCCCTGGGCAACCTGTGCCAGTGTCTCACCACCCTCACTGCAAACAACTTCGTCCTAGCATCCAGTTTCAGTCTCCGCTCTGTCAGTTGAAACCCATTCCTCCTCATCCTGTCATTGCAAGACATTTCAAATCACAGAATGTGGTCAGATATTGGAATGAACTGCCCAGGGAGGTGGTGGAGTCACTCCCCTGGATATGTTTAAAAGTGGTTTGGATGTGGTGCTTGGGGATATAGTTTAAGGGTGCACCTTGCAGAGTAGGGCTGTGGGTTGGACTTTGCTGATCCTGAGGGGCTTTGCCAACATGAATGTTTCTGTGGTTTATTTTATTTCAGAACTCAAGGGTTTGGTTGATTGTTTTGTTGTGTTGTATTTTTTTTTCCCCTGTAGGTGGGCTGGCTTTAGCTCAAGTGCTGTTTTTCTATGTGAAATACCTGGTTCTGTATGGTGTTCCTGCCCTCATCCTTCGACTGGATGGACTCAACCCCCCAACTCTGCCTTGCTGTGTCAGCCTGGTGCACAGCTTCACTAAAATGTGGAGGTTAGTCATCACTGCTTTTCAAGCAGGTAGTGCTGATACATGGTCATCAGGGTATAAAATCTTAGAATCATAGAATGGTAAGGTTGGAAGGGACCTCAAGGATCATCTAGTTCTGACCCCCTGCCATAGGCAGGGACACCTCCCACTAGTTACAGGTCACTCAAGGCCTCATCCAACCTGGCCTTGAACACCTCCAGGGAGGTTGTGGAGCACAGAATCACCCAACGTGATCAAAGATCACGTTGGGTGATTCTGTGCTCCACAACCTCCCTGGGCAACCTGTGCCAGTGTCTCACCACCCTCACTGCAAACAACTTCGTCCTAGCATCCAGTTTCAGTCTCCGCTCTGTCAGTTGAAACCCATTCCTCCTCATCCTGTCATTGCAAGACATTTCAAATCACAGAATGTGGTCAGATATTGGAATGAACTGCCCAGGGAGGTGGTGGAGTCACTCCCCTGGATATGTTTAAAAGTGGTTTGGATGTGGTGCTTGGGGATATAGTTTAAGGGTGCACCTTGCAGAGTAGGGCTGTGGGTTGGACTTTGCTGATCCTGAGGGGCTTTGCCAACATGAATGTTTCTGTGGTTTATTTTATTTCAGAACTCAAGGGTTTGGTTGATTGTTTTGTTGTGTTGTATTTTTTTTTCCCCTGTAGGTGGGCTGGCTTTAGCTCAAGTGCTGTTTTTCTATGTGAAATACCTGGTTCTGTATGGTGTTCCTGCCCTCATCCTTCGACTGGATGGACTCAACCCCCCAACTCTGCCTTGCTGTGTCAGCCTGGTGCACAGCTTCACTAAAATGTGGAGGTTAGTCATCACTGCTTTTCAAGCAGGTAGTGCTGATACATGGTCATCAGGGTATAAAATCTTAGAATCATAGAATGGTAAGGTTGGAAGGGACCTCAAGGATCATCCAGTTCCAACCCGCTGCCATAGGCAGGGACACCTCCCACTAGTACAGGTTACTCAAGGCCTCCTCCAATCTGACCTTGAACACATCTAGGGAGGGAGAATCCACAACCTCCCTGGGCAACCTGTTCCAGTGCCTCACTGTTAGGAACTTCCTCCTAACATCCAGTCTAAATCTCCTCTCTGCCAGTTTAAGCCCATTGCCCCTTGTCCTGTCATTGCAGGACCTTGTAAATAATCCTTCCCCAGCCTTCCTGTAGGCCCCCTTCAGATACTGGAAGGCTTCTATCAGGTCCCCTCGAAGCCTTCTCTTCTCCAGGCTGAAGAGCCCCAACTCTCTCAGCCTGTCCTCATAGGAGAGCTGCTCCAGCCCATAAAGTCATGCCCATGTGTGTTGTGGTCACACACATGTTTGCTTTCATGTTCAAATGCTTCTCTCTTTAACAAAACTCCATGTTTCTGCTTTAGCACTTTCTATAAAGCATGTCTGTTTGATAGTTTGTGTTTTGATGCTGTACCAGGTAGGGGCAAGCATCCTTTTTGCTATATTCATCCTCAGAATTAAAATTAGTCAACCCACATCTCTTTCCTAAGATAATTTTTTTTTTTTTTCCTAGATATCTATTAAAAAGTTCATTTTCCAGTCTAGGTACAAACCCATATTTTAACTAGATATTCTTAAAGAGAAGGAAGAGATATGTTTCACTAATTGCCACATGAGGAAAACCCTGTGTGCAGTTCTGGAACCCCCAGCACAGGAAGGACACAGAAGTGTTGGAGTGGATTCAGAGGAGACCATGAAGATGCTGAGAGGGCTGCAGCAGCTCTGCTGTGAGGACAGGCTGAGAGAGTTGGGGCTCTGTAGCCTGGAGAAGAGAAGGCTTCCAGGAGAGCTTGGAGTAGCCTTCCAGGATCTGAAGGGGGCTCCAGGAAGGCTGGGGAGGGACTATTGACAAGGTCTGGGAATGGCAGGACAAGGGGAATGGGTTTGAAGTGTCAGAGGGGAGATTGGAACTGGATGTTAGGAGGAAGTTGTTTGCAGTGAGGGTGGTGAGACACTGGCACAGGTTGCCCAGGGAGGTTGTGGAGCACAGAATCACTCAATGTGATCAAAGATCACATTGGGTGATTCTGTGCTCCCCAACCTCCCTGGAGGTGTTCAAGGCCAGGTTGGATGAGGCCTTGAGTGACCTGTACTAGTGGGAGGTGTCCCTGCCTATGGCAGGGGGTTGGAACTGGATGATCCTTGAGGTCCCTTCTAACCTTACCATTCTATGATTCTATGAAAGTGATATTTAAAACACTCCCATATATAGTTGTGCAGTATGGAAAAGTCTTAAACATATTAAAAAACATTATGAAAATGGTAGTTGTTCAAAATGTAAAATGAATTTCTAGATCTCTTTTGCCTTTGAAGTGTTTCAGCATGATATTTCACATAAATCAGTGTTCACTGAAGTGGCCAAACTGGCTGCTGATGGCTTGGCTGAGCACAGCTCTGCTGCATAAAGCACTGCTGGGCAAAAGGGCCCAAAGGGAGCTGGTCAGTGGAGTTCAATCCAGCTGGCAGCTGGTCACAAGTGGTGTTCCTCAGGGCTCAGTGTTGGGACCTCTTCTGTTGAACACCTTTATTGATGAAGACCCAGAGTGTGGCATCAGTAAGTCTGCAGATGACACCAAGCTGGGTGGCAGTGTTGATCTGCAGGAGGGTAGGGAGGCTCTGCAGAGGGACTTGGATAGATTGGATGGATGTGCCAATGTCAGTGGCATGAGATTCAACAAGGCCAAATGCCAGGTGCTGCTCTTGGGCCACAGCAGCCCCAAGCAGAGCTACAGGCTTGGGGCAGTGTGGCTGGAGAGCTGCTGGCAGAAAGGGACCTGGAGGTGGTAATTGACAAGCAACTGAATGTGGTTGTTGAGGTGGCAAAGAAAGGCAAAGGCATGCTGGCTTGTGTTAGAAATGCTGTGGCCAACAGGGAAGGGATTGTCCCCTTGGACTCTGCTCTGATGAGGCCACAGCTCAGTGTTGTGTTCAGTTTGGGCACTGCAGTACAGGAGAGATGTGGAGGTACTGGAGCCAGTGCAGAGGAGGGCAAGGAAGCTGCTGTAGGGTTTGGGGAATAAATCTTATGAGAAGCAACTGAGGGAGCTGGGGATGGTTAGTGTGAAACAGAAGAGGCTGAGGGCAGAGCTCGTTGCTGTCTACAGCTACCTGAAAGGAGGTTGTGGAGAGGCTGCTGCTGGGCTCTGCTCACAGGGAATTGGGGACAGAACAAGGGGAATGGCCTCAAGCTGCAACTGGGTAGGTTTAGATTGGACAAGCTAGGGGCTGATGTTACTGGGTTGGAGGGCAGAAGGGCTCTGCAGTGGGACCTCGACCGCCTGCACAGATGGGCAGAGTCCAAGGGGATGGAACTCAACAAATCCAAGTGCCAGGTGCTGCACTTTGGCCACAACAACCCCATGCAGAGCTACAGGCTGGGGTGGGAGTGGCTGGAGAGCAGCCAAACAGAAAGGGATCTGGGGGTGCTGATTGACACCTGCCTGAACATGAACCAGCAGTGTGCCCAGGTGGCCAAGAAGGCCAATGGCATCCTGGCCTGCATCAGCAAGAGTGTGGCCAGCAGGAGCAGGGAGCTCATTCTCCCCCTGGACTCTGCACTGCTTAGGCCACACCTTGAGTCCTGTGTCCAGTTCTGGGCCCCTCCATTGAAGAAGGACATTGAGGTGCTTGAGTGTGTCCAGAGAAGGGCAACGAGGNGGGAGAGGCCTGGAGCACAGCCCTATGGAGAGAGGCTGAGGGAGCTGGGATTGGTTAGCCTGGAGAAGAGGAGGCTCAGGGGAGACCTTCTTGCTGTCTCCAGCTACCTGAAGGGTGCTTGTAGCCAGGGGGAGGTTGCTTTCTTCTCTCAGGCAAGCAGCAGCAGCAGAAGAGGCCACAGTGTGAAGCTGTGCCAGGGGAAGTTTAGACTGGAGGTGAGGAGAAAGTTGTTGCCTGAGAGAGTCATTGAGTGCTGGAATGGGCTGCCCAGGGAGGTGGTGGAGTCAGCGTCCCTGGAGGTGTTCAAGGCAGGTTTGGACGTGGCACTTGGTGCCATGGTCTGGTCTGGAGGGCTGTGGTGATGGGTTGGACTTGATGAGCTTTGAGGTCTCTTCCAACATTTGTGATACTGGGAAAAATGTTTCCTAATGTATCACAGTAAGAGGTCAGGCACTTGGAATGTGCTGCCAGGGAGGTGGTGGAGTCACCAACCCTGCATGTGTTTAAAAGTCTTTTTAATGTGGTGCTTGGGGGATGTGATTTAAGGGTGAACCTTGTAGAGCAGGGACATGGGTTGGACTTGCTGATCCTGAGGGGCCTTTCCAAACATTGTTTCTGTGATATTTCCTGATTAACCTGTGTGTTAATGGTGGATTCCCTTGACTTTTCCCCTCCCTTGTTTTCCTCTGCACCATCTCCAGTTCTTTGCTCTGTGGAATGCTGTGCCCACCCCAGACTTCTGGAAAAATTAGCCTAAGATGATTTAGACTTCTCAGCTTTTTAGTGCAGACCCTGGTATAATGATGCTTACCCTACTTGGTCTCCAGCTGCTTTTCAATATGAATAAACATTTTTCATTTTAATCATAAAAGCAGCAGACCTGCTGTTACCAGAGCTTTATTGGATGAGATTTTAATTTTGTTTGCAGCTTGAAGCATGTTGCAACAAGAAACTTTATGGTTTGTAATAGTTGCAACTGCAGATCTGAAGTATCCAAAGAAATAGAGGGCAAAAACCAAAGAAACTGTTAAAAAATATTTGGGCTACTAGCAAATGCTTTGGATTAAATTACATTTCAGAGGTGAACTGGGCTTGCAACCTGCAGAGATAACTTAGACATCTGGTTTTAATCAGGCACTCTCCTGAGAGCAGCATCTCTTGGCCTGCTGACCCTTGCTGCAACCAGCAGCCTTTGAAATATTTATCCTATCTGCTAGTTATTATTCTAGGAAGTCTGTGTATTGCTCTGGAGTGCCAAATGAGAGCAAACTCCTGCACAAATGTTAATCATAGAATGGGAAGGTTGGAAGGGACCTCAAGGATCATCTGGTTCCAACCCCCTGCCATAGGCAGGGACACCTCCCACTAGTACAGGTCACTCAAGGCCTCCTCCAACCTGGCCTTGAACACCTCCAGGGAGGTTGTGGAGCACAGAGTCACCCAATGTGATCTTTGATCACTCTGTGCTCCACAACCTCCATGGATAACCTGTGCCAGTGTCTCTCACCACCCTCACTGCAAACAACTTCCTCCTAACAGCCACTTTCAAGCTCCCCTCTGACACTTCAAACCCATTGCCCCTTGTCCTGGCATTCCCAGACCTTGTCAATAGTCCCTCCCCAGCCTTCCTGGAGCCCCCTTCAGATCCTGGAAGGCTACTCTAAGCTCTCCTGGAAGCCTTCTCTTCTCCAGGCTGCACAGCCCCAACTCTCTCAGCCTGTCCTCACAGCAGAGCTGCTGCAGCCCTCTGAGCATCTTGGTGGCCTCCTCTGGACTTGCTCCAACAGTTCCATGTCTTTCCTGTGCTGGGGGCTCCAGAACTGCACACAGGACTGCAGGTGGGGTCTGAGGAGAGCAGAGCAAAGGGGCAGAATCTTCTCCCTTGCCCTGCTGCCCACACTGCTCTTGCTGCAGCCCAGCACTCAGATCCAGGTGCAGCAGCAGAATGCTGCTCTAAGACCCAGGCTCCAGCAGTACTTACCTATCTATACTGCCTGGGAAACTCCAGTGCTTTTCAGAGTTTCTCCAGTGTGATATTTTCATGTGCTGGGGGTTCTAGAACTGCACATAGGACTCCATCATAACAGCGAAGCTTTTGATCTGATGCATCCAGACCATTGCCACTTACAGTTGGTACATGCAGACCTAATTCACCATGTGTTATAGCAGGGAGAAAAACTCTCTATCAGGAGGTTAAGAAATATACCACAGTCTGTCTTAGAGAAGTTTAAGAAGGTATTAGAGAATTAAAAAATCAGGTAGCCTGCCTTCCTGTTTATGGTACAGGACAATAAAGCAGTTTCTGTCCATTCAAACTTAAAAATAAAAGACTTTTAATTAAAAATGAGTTATCAAGTTTACAGCAAATTCTGCCTAATTTGCATTGTACTTAATCAAAACAATCTCTCGAGTCAAATTGCCAATGTTGTTCACTGTCTCAAGGCAAATGCAAACTGGAATATGTTAGCAGGATATCATTATCTTGCTAAATATGCAGCTGCACAGTTAATAAATGCATGATGAATGTGTTACTATTCAGAAGCTTCATTATAGCTGCAAAAAGGAGTTTCTGAGCTCCTGATTTTTAGATAGGGCAGCAGTTCAGTGCTACACTAAATTAGTTTTTAATGTCTAAGTCATGAGGAATTAAAGCTTGGGTTTTGTTACCGAGGTTAAAAGGAATGTAATGAATCATGTGAAAGCAACCAATGTTGTTGGAAACCTCTGCTTTCAAACAGTTGGTCAAGGCTGATGTCTACCATACAGCTTACCAGATCAGGGGGTGAACTGTGTAGTGCAACTGGAAAAAGTTGTGCTGCTGCTGAAACTTGCAAATTAATTCAATAAGGAAAAATCTCCTAGTGGAGGAATGAAGATGTGGAAACTACTGGTAGCACTTAACTAAATCTTCTCTCAGTAAATGACTTTGGCAATGTATTCCACAGAAATTAGGACAACATTTAGCACAGTGTGCTGGTTTGAGGTTAACTGGGATATTCTAATTAAAAAAAAAAAAATAGGCTGTGGAAAGCAAACACTGGTGATGTCTGCTGCACTCAGAGGCTGGCTGAGATCTGTGTGCTGAGGTGGCCAAGAAGGCCAATGGCATCCTGGTCTGCATCAGCAAGAGTGTGGCCAGCAGGAGCAGGGAGCTCATTCTCCCCCTGGCCTCTGCACTGCTTAGGCCACACCTTGAGTCCTGTGTCCAGTTCTGGGCCCCTCTATTGAAGAAGGACATTGAGGTGCTTGAGTGTGTCCAGAGAAGGGCAACGAGACTGGGGAGAGGCCTGGAGCACAGCCCTATGGAGAGAGGCTGAGGGAGCTGGGATTGGTTAGCCTGGAGAAGAGGAGGCTCAGGGGAGACCTTCTTGCTGTCTACAGCTACCTGAAGGGTGCTTGTAGCCAGGAGGAGGTTACTTTCTTCTCTCAGGCAAGCAGCAGCAGAACAAGAGGCCACAGTCTGAAGCTGTGCCAGGGGAAGTTTAGTCTGGAGGTGAGGAGAAAGTTGTTGCCTGAGAGAGTCATTGACTGCTGGAATGGGCTGCCCAGGGAGGTGGTGGAGTCAGCGTCCCTGGAGGTGTTCAAGGTGGGTTTGGAGGTGGCACTTGGTGCCATGGTCTGGTCTTGAGGGCTGTGGTGATGGGTTGGACTTGATGAGCTTTGAGGTCTCTTCCAACCTTGGTGATACTGTGAACAAGGACACAAATACAGATAAGACCCAGAGAGTCTCACTCCCTCTAGATGCTGGCTTGGTCTGGACCTCTCTGATAACCTACCTAACCACTCTGCTTCTAACCCCCCTGGCCCAGCCTCCAAACTCACCTTGCACATAAGGCAGACCCTGGGGTAAGGCAGAGGGGTGGGGAGAAGGTGGAAGGGTGATTGGGAGCCCCTCCTGGAGTCTCTGATTTCTGGGAGGGGAGTTGTGTTTCTGCATTCCCTTTAACTTGTCTATGTCTGTAACTATTCCTGTCTGTTGTGTCTATCTCTGCTTGTCCATTGTGCTGAGCTGTAAATAGAGCTTCAGTCCTTAACTTCCAGCTGGCTGAGTCTAGTCTGGGGGATTTTATTTCACCGTGGGGGCAGGGAACTCCCAACCTTCACACACAGATGCTTTGTGTGTGTGTGGGAAATCCTCCATATTTATCTCTTTCCGTGCTGTGTTAGTGAGTGTGGTGAGTGCTCTTCAGAGATGCTGGGCACGTTGGTGAGATGTGTTTGGACGTACTGTGGGGACAGCATGGCATAAGGCACCAGTTACCTTAGGTCAGAGTCTGATACAGAATGTGCAGAAGCACAGCACCTCTGCTTCTCTGCCTTCCCACCTTAAAACCTGCGCATTCCCAAGTATCTTAGCCCAAAGTAATTCAGAGGCAAGTGTGTTGGGGACAATTTGTGTTGAAACTGTGTGCATACTTAATAGAGGTTAGCTCCAGTGAGGGTAGAGGTTCTTCAGGGAGACTTTAAGAAGTAGTAGTTGAAAGGTAGATTTCACAGGTAGCAGAATTTCATAGAATCATAGAATGTCAGAGGCTGGAAGGGACCTTGAAAGCTCATCTGGTCCAACCCCCCTGCCAGAGCAGGATCACCCACAGCAGATCACACAGGAACACATCCAGATGGTTCTTGAATATCTCCAGAGAGGGAGACTCCACATCCCCCTTGGGCAGCCTGTTCCTGTGCTCTGTCACCCTCACAGGGAACAAATTCTTCCCTAGGTTCATATGGAACCTCCCATGCCTCAACTTCCACCCATTGCCTCTTGTCCTGTCATTGGGCATCACCCAGCAGAGCCTGGCTCCAGCCTCCTGGCACTCACCCTGCACATATTTATAGACATGAATGCGGTCACCCCTTTGTCTCCTTCTCCTCAAGCCCCAGCTCCCTCAGGCTCTCCTCATAAGGCAGATGTTCAACTTCCTTCATCACTTCATGCAGAAAAAAGGAAATGGGATTGAAGAGATGCTGCCAGATCAAAATAAAATGATGCAGGGATGGAGAAAGCTCTGACAAGTTTCAGCTAACATGCTGGAAGTTGTACATTCCACCTTGTAATTAACACTCTGATTCTTGACCAGAGTGGAGCCTGACTTAAGTCAACCCCTCTTTTTTTGGCGTGTTAATGGTTAGACTAGGAGAGCTGTATTGTGCTTGTAGAGACCCCTAGTGTGTGGGGACAGGTAACTCCCAAACCATCACATGTGGAAATTTGGGAGTCCCTTTACACTGCCTGCTTCTCCTTCCTTGGTGCAAAGTTTTCAAGGATTTGCAATTTAACTGATTTCTGAGGACACCTCCCTCTAAGGATGGAGATTATGGCCCTGTTACTTATCACCCTGCATTTTCCCATCCAGTTATTTCCAGGTGACATGATAACCACTGCTAGTGGTTACTGCTACCATGTAATCAGAGAACTCACAAGGAGGAGGAGGACCTTAGCAGATTTTCTTCTTATATATGCTTTTGTATGTAAAGTTTATATGTTAAGGAAGGACATGGAACTGTTGGAGCAGGTCCAGAGGAGACCATGAAGATGATCAGAGGGCTGCAGCAGCTCTGCTGTGAGGACAGGCTGAGAGAGTTGGGGCTCTGCAGCCTGGAGAAGAGAAGGCTTCCAGGAGACCTTAGAGTAGCCTTCCAGGATCTGAAGGGGGTTCCAGGAAGGCTGGGGAGGGACTATTGACAAGGTCTGGGAATGCCAGGACAAGGGGCAATGGGTTTGAAGTGTCAGAGGGGAGACTGAAAGTGGCTGTTAGGAGGAAGTTGTTTGCAGTGAGGGTGGTGAGACACTGGCACAGGTTACCCAGGGAGGTTGTGGAGCACAGAGTCACCCAATGTGATCTTTGATCACATTGGGTGACTCTGTGCTCCACAACCTCCCTGGAGGTGTTCAAGGCCAGGTTGGATGAGGCCTTGAGTGACCTGTGCTAGTGGGAGGTGTCCCTGCCTATGACAGGGGGTTGGAACTGGATGATCCTTGAGGTCCCTTCCAACCTTACCATTCTATGATTCTAATTTTATCTCACAGATATTTTGGTGACATCCAGAAGTGGCAGCTGGGTTATGATCTGAAAGAAAATCTGTGAAATTGGTCTGGTGTCTGCCTCATCACTGCAAAAATGGTGCCTGCCTTATAGAAGGAAACTTGCCTCTATGCAAGTTCTCAGTGGATTGCTCAGAATTATGGATTAGAATTTTTGCTGTAGGCCAATCACATTCTTGGCTCTAAGCATGCCACAGAAAATGAATCTGCAAATGAAAATATAATCTCATCTCCACCTGTTTCTTCCTTATCCTTTCCCTTTGCTGTTCCTGAAGCTTTCCCTCTTCTCTGGAAACAGTTCCCTCTCAGAAAGGACCTGTAAAAGGTATTTTCCCTTTAAGGACCTTTCCTGGGAAAACACAAGTCTAATACTGATGCTGTTTTTGAGTGCAAGCACAAGAGATCACTGTGACCACATGCAATAATTTTGCAATCAGGAATAGCAAGCAAAAATTTACCACCTCTTCTTTTTTCTGGTTTAAACAATTGATAGCATTTACATCTAATTGCCTATTCTTAATTTATGGTGGGGACTGAAATGGATTTTTAAACAAAGAAAATGGATTTTCTGGCCTATAGGGGATGAAAAATAATTAAAGTCCATTTTCACCTGTGTTTCTCATAGTCTCAGCACAGTGTATCATGTGCTTCCTTTCTTTGGGCTTCTAATTTTTGAACTGGAATAAATCCTTTAGAGGCTTATTAAATGGATCAGGATGAGTAAGCTACTGAAAGGCTTTATGTCATCAGAGATAATTAAGGGGATTTAGGTAAGATTAGAAAAGATGTTTCCATCAATGCTTGATTTAGGAATCTTGCTTCCTTAAATTTCCAAAGAGCCAATGTCTGCAGCAAGTTAATTGAAACATAAGTGTTTGTGCCATGGGCAGAGGAATCAGTGCAACCTCAGCAAGTGTGCAGATGGCACCAAGCTGTGTGGCACAGTTGACTTGCTAGAGGGCAGGGATCCATCCAGAGGGAACTGGACAGGCTACAGAGCTGTGCCCAGGCCAACCTGATGAGATTCAACAAGGCCAAGTGTAAGGTCCTGCACCTGGGTAGGCACAATCCCAAGCACAACTCCAGGCTGGGTGCGGAGTGGCTGAGAGCAGCCCTGAGGAACAGGCCCTGGGGGTGTGGGGTGATGAAAAGCTCCAGATGAGGCTGCAGTGTGAGTGCAGCCCAGACAGGAACTGTGTGCTGGGCTGCAGCAAGAGCAGTGTGGGCAGCAGGGCAAGGGAGGGGATTGTGCCCCTTTGCTCTGCTCTCCTCAGAGCCCACCTGCAGTCCTGTGTGCAGTTCTGGAGCCCCCAGCACAGGAAGGACATGGAAGTGTTGGAGTGGGTCCAGAGGAGGCCACCAAGATGCTGAGAGGGCTGCAGCAGTTCTGCTGTGAG
>VWZE01006913.1:6040-17379 GCA_013396675.1 Eubucco bourcierii | reverse complement strand
TGCTTAAAGGCCTGGCTGTGACAATCCAGACTCTGCACAAGTCCCACAGCATCACCCCAAAGACTTTGTTATTTCTGCTGAGGACTCAGGTTACAGCAGACTATGGTGGGAGCTCAGCTTTTTGTCTGGCTACCCAGCAGTTTGAGCAGCTGGAATCTGGATCCTTGGTATGGGGATGGGGTGGGGAGATCATAGAATAATTTGGGTTGGAAAAGGGCCTTTAAAGTTCACCCAGTCCAACTCACCTGCACTCAACTGGGACATCTGCAGCTAAAGCAGGTTGCTCCCTGCCCCAAGCAGCTTCACCTGGAGTGGTTCCTGGGATGGGGCATCTCCAACCTCTCTGGACAACCTGCACTGAGGAGGTAAGGGGAAACAACGAAAATACTAAATAATGAAACAGCAGGAAATAAGGTTCAGTGAAAACTGAGGAAGACAAAGATAATTTCTTTGGTTTTTTGGTGGTTTTTTTTTCATGAAGGGAAGGAGAAAGAACAATTTAGATTGATAAAAATGTTTCAGATACAGATCATGTGCTGAAACCTTTGCTAAGAGGCATTCAGCAGCTGGCAGATGTGGCTTGCTCACTGTTGCTGTGCCTAGAGATGTATCTTCAGATTTGGGCACTCCAAATCTGTCTCTTTTCTCTTTCTTATATTCAGATTGTAATTCCCTTGGGATAGAGACTCTTTTTTTGGTGTCTTGGTTTAGCAGGACTCTGGGTATTGAATGTTCTACAGGCAATAATATTAAAGACAGTTCAACCCTGAAGAGATGTTTCTTTATAACCAATCAACAATACCATCAGATCTCTTTCAATCTAGTCTCTCCCAAAAGCCTCTTTTCAATGGGTGCTCACCAACATCTCAGCTTTCTAGGACTGCTGCAGGCGATTTTGAGCCAGGTCATCCAGGCTTCCCTGTTTCACTCTGCTTCACTGCCTTTGGTTTTTCAGAGTGTTTTAAGGGTTTCATAAATGTTCAGACAGAGATAAATAATCTCCAAGAACATCTAAATGTTAAGGGGCACACGTGTTTATGTTATGATGGACCTTCCCTGCTAGGAGCCTATTTATCTGTCCACAGAGCTCATGTGTATGTTCTACCCCTCTACTTCAGCTCCAACTGAGATTCTCCATCAAACCTCCTGGAAAGTTTAAAATTAGATCAGATCTCTGTGGGTGGCTCTTACTTCTACCATGGATGACATCCAAACATGAAGGCTGAACTGCACATACTTTGGAGGATGCACTGGAAGGTTTCATCCATCAAGTCACCCTTGTACCAGGGCCAAAACCTTACATTTGCCCAAAGCATAACCCACACAAATGCAAAAAAAAAACTGGGATCAAAGAAGAGAAGAAAAGGAGAATCACTGCTGGACAGCTAATCCTCCCCATCTCCAACACAGTATCAATTGCATGCCAACAGAAACATAGCCCTTATTTGTTGGTTTTTATCACTTCAAGGTCTAAAACTGGTTCTTAAACAAGGCTTCTTACAGCTTCAGCCTCCAAATCAGCAGCAGTGGATAAATGTGCATTTGCGAGGTGTCTTGCAGAAGGACACAATGGCCCACGTGAAGCCACAGGGTTACATTTCCATCACAGTAGGTGGTCATTTGGCCAAGTGAAACACTAAGTCAATCAGCGTGTGATGGATGTGCTTCCAGAGCACAGTTTTGTGAGGAACAGCTGATAGACCTGGTTGTTTAGCCTTGACTAAAGGAGGCTGAGGGGAGACCTTCTGGCTCTCTACAAATCCCTGAAAGAAGGTTAGAGCCAGGTGGTCTCTTCTCCCAAGTAACAAGAATAACTTCTCCCAAGTAACAAGAATAGGACAAGAGAAAATGGCCTCAGGTTGCACCAGGAGATGTTTAGGTTGGATATTAGGAACAATTTCTTCCCCAGAAGGGTTGCCAAGCACTGGAAAAGGCTGTCCAAGAAAGTGATGGAATCCCCATCCCTGGAGGGATATTGAAGCAGTGTATTTGTGGTGCTGAGGGACATGGTTTAATAGTGACCTGGAATTGTTGGCTTAGTAGTTGGACTTGATCATCTTGAAAGGTTTTCCCAGCCAATACAATTCTACAACTATAGTTCTATGTGTCTGTCTGTTCACTGCACATAAACATACACATAAGTAACATCAGGCCATTTTTAATCACCTTGAGGACAATTATTTGTGCCAAACCTGGATCTCTAACTCATTTATTAAGAAAGAAAACTCCACTTCCTCATGTGTTTGCACAGCACCAAGTGCAATGAATTTCCAGTTCTAAAAGGGTCACCAGAAAATATCAAAACCAACTATTCATAATGTTAAAATACAGTAGCTTTCTTCTTCAACACAAGAGAAAAAAATAATCAAAATATTTTAGAAATGTTTTAGAGCTGAATTGGCAAAGCAGTCAGACAAGAAACAAATCAGTGCTTTTCTTTCATCAGTTTAAACCTTCAGACATAATGTGGAGATTCACTTCCCATTTCCCCATTTCTCCAGAGTACAAAAGCTCACTGTAGGGGGTGGGCTCAGCTGAAGAAGGAATTCAGTGGGAATACTTCTCCAAGTCAGTGAAGTTGTAATGACTCACTCTGAGCAGATGCAGCAGGCCCTCAGGTGTCTTTAGACTCAGTCAGACCTCCTGCCTGCCTGCCTGCTTCCCAAACATTCCTTGGAAAATCTTACACATTCTTTTTTTTTTTTTTTTTTTTTTTTTTTTTTTTTTTTTTTTTTTTTTTTGACTTACAGGATTCATTGCCAGACTGCAAATACCCGTGTTTGGTGGGACTCCACAATCCGTCATACTTCAGCTGTGATTAACAACAGATTTCCCATCTATTTTGTGAATTAACAATGCTGATACTTGCAGGTAAGGGGATTGGGTAAGGAATAGCTCCAAGCACCTCTCAGTTCCCCAGCAGTTAGCAGTCTTCACTTGAAATGAATTCTCCCTAAAGCACAGCTGCTGCGATGAAACAATTCATGAGCCTTCATCTCTTGGTTTTGCAACAGCACCTGGATCTTATGAGGACAAAGGAAGGTAAGGATACTGACAAGATCTTTGCCCTTCCTACATCTCCTTTACATCTTTACAGCTACTGGTGGAGGTTAAAAAGGACAGTTTTGGCTCTAAGGTGTGAATGTTTCAATGCATTGAACATCTCCTGCCTATCAGCTGCCTGATAGATGATAAGAAGAACATTGCCAAGCCAGGAGCAGGTATGTTTTCTGTGTTACCCTGGCTAACTGCTGAAACATACCTCCCTCAATCCCTACACATTAAGTTTGCCAGTCAGGATATATAAGAGCTCTCTTTGGTGAGGGCCCAATGAGTTATCTCTCCTCTGGGAGCTGTCACGCCTCAAGGTGATCCAGAAAACCAAGTTCACCATTTGCACAGAGCAATGCCCAACACCTGAATAACAAGTACAGGTTCTTTTTCCAGTAGCCCACAACATCTCTGCAAAACTGGGGATGCCTCTTCACCCTTCCTTCTGTGGGGCAGAGGATCCACCCACACCATAGGGTTATGCTCCAGTCAAGTTTTTACAGAGTTTTGTTGGGTTTTATGCCTTGCAGTCATAGAATCATAGAATCATAGAATGGTAAGGTTGGAAGGGACCTCAAGGATCATCTAGTTCCAACCCCCTGCCATAGGCAGGGACACCTCCCACTAGAACAGGTCACTCAAGGCCTCATCCAACCTGGCCTTGAACACCCCCAGGGAGGGAGCAGCCACAACCTCCCTGGGCAACCTGTTCCAGTGCCTCACCACCCTCACTGGAAAGAACTTCCTCCTAACATCCAGTNTCCAGGCTGAAGAGCCCCAATTCTCTCAGTCTGTCCTCATAGCAGACCTGCTCCAGCCCTCTGATCATCTTTGTGGCCTCCTCTGGACCTGCTCCAACACTTCCATGTCCTTCCTGTGCTGAGGGCTCCAGAACTGCACACAGTACTCCAGGTGGGGTCTGACAAGAGCAGAGTAAAGGGGCAGAATCCTCTCCCTTGCCCTGCTGGCTACGCCGCTCTTGATCAAGATGTCCAATAGCATTGTTTATTTATGGCAGCTGAGTTTCTCACAAACACAAGAAGAAATGGGGCATTAGACAAGCACCACAGCAATTTGCAAGAGTTACCTGGCAGCACTACAAATACGTACAGCAACTTTTGCAGAAATTGGGGCTTCAGAGAACACATGTACCGAGAAATGTAGTGCTGGAGAACCAACTGCAAATTCAAAGTGAAACTCCTACCTACCATAATTTCTATGTTTTTTTTCTTAACCACATACAAATCCAGAGGAATTAAGTGAGCATCTGATACCCTGTTGGGCTGTGCTGCATTCAGTGAGACCTGGGCAGGCTGGAGAGTTGGGCAGAGGAGAAACTCAAGACGTTCAACAAGGGCAAGAGTAGAGACGTGCATCTGGAGAGGAATAAGCCCCTGCACATGACAGGTGAGGGGTTGAAACGGTGGGCAACAAGTTCACCATCTACAAGCAATGTGCCCTCATGAACAAAAAGGCCAAACTCTCCTTGGTGAATGAAGAAGAGTGGGGCCAGCAGATAAAGGGATATTCTCCCCACTCTACTCTGCCTTGGTGAGGTCACATTTGGAGGATTGTGTCCAGTTCTGGGCTCCCCAGGTCAAGAGAGACACAACTACTGCAGAGAGTCCAGCAGAAGCCATAAAGATGCCAAGGGGGCTGGAGCACCTCTGTGAGGAGGAAAGGTTCAGAGCCCTGGAACTGTTGAGCCTGGAGAAAATCAGCCCCAGAGGGGATCTGATCAGTGCGCAGCAAGAGATAAAGGGTGGGTGGCAAGAGGATGGGGCCAGACTATCGTCAGTGGTGCCAAGTACAGGACAATAGACAGTGGGCACAAAGGGGAACTCAGGAGGCTCCATCTGAATAGGAGGAAAAGCTTGTTTGTTATGAGGGCACTGGAGACTTGGAGGAGGGTACCTGGAGAAGTTATGGAGTCTCCTTCTTTGGAGAGCTTCCAACCCCAGCTGGCTGTTGTGATGCTGGGCAAGCTGCTGTGGGTTTCCCTGAGAGGGGCTGAACTGAAGGATCTCCAGGGGTTTCCCTGAGAGGGGCTGAACTGGAGGATCTCCAGACATGATTTTCAATCCCTGCCATGCTGACAGTCTGTGGAAAAGACCTTTAGGATCACAGAGTACAACCACTGACCCAAGTCCAGGCGGTGCCAGAGGGTAGGAGAATATAGTTGCAGAAATACTTCAGCAGCCTTCTTCATTTTTTAACACTCTCCTGGACCATCTGGTTTGCCTGAGCACATCTCTTTGCACCACTTGCAGCTTACTAAATGCAGCAGCTGCAAACCGGAAGGAGACAACATCAAATCTCAGCTGTTTGTTGCGCACTCCGCCTTCACAGGCACCTTCCCCTCTCCCTCACAGCTACTGCCCTTGCTGTTTAAATGGGTGGAAATCCTCCATAAAAGTGCCAGAGTGAGGCTTGAAAAAGGCCTTTTCAGCAGGAACACGTCTCCTTTCCAACCCTCCCTCACTGGTGTGGGCTGGGAAGAGCAATGCAAAGCAGGGAAATAGAAACAATGCAATATGTTAATGACTCTTTTGCCTACTGGAGAGGGGAGCTGGGCCCCAAGGGGTAACTGACATCTCCAGTGAGCTTAATCTTTCCCTTCAGCTTTGAAAAGACAAAACAAAATAAAATTGTGCTAGCAAACGCTTTTTCATTACAACTGTCTGAATATTCAATATGTAATTTATACTGACCTCAGATCTGTTCTCATGGCCACCTCATCCCTCCCAGGGGCTCTGTGAGTCTGCACTGCTGAGCTGATATGTCCCTCCAGGTTGTTTTGTCTAAGCTCAAACTCTTTTCCTTTTGGGGAACAAGTCTGTCTGCTATGAGTGACAGTGATGAGGGAGTTGGGGTATTTCAGACTGGAGGACAGAAGGCTGCAGAAGACCTTTTGGAGGCTTTTCATTACTTAAAGGGATCTCTAAGAAGCTCGGGACAGACTTTTTCTCAAGCCTTGTGGCAGGACAAGGGGTGATGGTTTGAAACTACAAAAGGGAGATCAAGAGTGGAGAGAAGGAAGAAATGTTTGAGACTGAAGGTGGTGAAAGCCTGTGCCAGGTTGCTCAGAGATGTGGTAAATGTCCCATCCCCGGAACCCTTCCAGTTGAAGCTGTCTGGGGCTGTGAGAAACCTGCTCTGGTTGTAGATGTCCCTGCTGACTGCAACAGGGTTGAACTGGATGAGCTTTAAAGGTCCCTTCCAACCCAAATCACTCCATGATATCAGCAGCCTTATATTATAACTTTTGGGTTGTTGCACAAAGTACAGTACACCTGACATAAACTTCAAGAATCATTTTCATTTTCTGGAAAGTAGCAGAGGTGGGAGAAAGGGAAATCTCAGCAGCTGAGAGAGGAAGTGAGAACTCCCTGCTTCCGTTCCTGCTTTTGTGCATGTGCCCAGTTTCTGTAGTCCCTGGCGGTCTGTCAAGGACCGCGATTACAGAACATGGGAAGGTGTGTTTGGGAAATTGCAGCACGGAAACACCTCAAAATGTCTTCAGATTGATTTCTATAAAAACGTATTACCTTTGCAGCTAATTAAATCCTTTGAAGGTGCTGCTGTGATGCGCAGGAGATGAAGGATTTGTTGTTGTTACCGCACAATGTCAAGAGAGACGTGCCACAAGCCCACGTAACGCCAGGAGCAACACGCTCCCTTCATTGTGCATTCACCCAGTGTGCTCCTCAGGGCTTCAAGGGATGCTGCCACAGACAAGCTGCTCCAAAGGAAGGGAAATAATAAGGGATAAATGGAGGAATTAAGTGTTCTGCCATTTAAGATCTTTTTTTTTCCCCTGCCATCAGGGAGAACACTCATGGTTGGAACACGGTTTCATAGCCATGGTGGTCTTAGGCTGATGGCTGGACTTGATCTTAGAGGTTCTTTTACAACTGAAATAATTCTGTGATGCACAAAACTACCTTTATCCTCAGCAGACTTTTACTTTCCTTCCTTTTTCTCATTAAAAAAAAAAAAAAAAAAAAAGGGAAAAAAGGGAGGGAGAGGGTGAACACACCACACCTCTTGCTTTTTTTTGGGTATCATGGTCCTGTTTCACTACATCATGACAATGCCGGAAAGATATAGATGTCAATTTGGGAATATATTTGCAGGTGGAGTCATAAATCAAGCAGAAAGAAAAAAACAAAACCCCAAACCAAAACAAAAGAATCTGCTGGCATCTCATTTTTGTGCACACAGCCGAGATTTCTGCTTTGACTTGATGGCGAGCTAGGGAAGGAGCACAGCCTGTTCCTCCAACGAGGTGAGGTGCAGAGGGTGTTTGTTCTCCCCTTTATCAGCACAGCCTGCTTAGGAGCACACCAGCCTGCTCCATTCATGAGATAATCTAATTTTTATTACTCTGGGCTAGGCCAAATGCTCCATGGTTTGGAACAATAACAAAAGATCTGAAAAATCCCTCCCCCCTAAAACAAAACAAAACAAAAACCACAAAAAAACCCACAAAACCCCAAAAAACCCAAAACCCCAACCCAACACACAGACCCACAGTTCTCTTTTGCTTTTGTGATAATATATCTTGTTGTTTGTTTTTTTTTTTTTCTCTTCTGTCCCTCTGCCCACCCTGAAATGTGCTTTAATAATATTAGTGCTTATTACATGTAGAGCTGGCTTTTCACATCACATGAGCCAAGCTTGAAAGCAAATGGCAGCCTCCCCATGAAATCCACTTGATCCCTGTGCTGAAATGCAGCTATTTCCAGATGACACAAAGCACCTGTTTAACAGAGGGCTGGGACAGGAAAAGCCCAGATTCCAGCCAAAACGGCAGAGGGAACTTCTGGGCTATTAAACAGAATTACTCAGCTGACCACATGAGCTAGATTACAGGTTACCGTCATGCTTAGACAAAAACTGTTCCAACATGGAATTCTTTCAGTGACTTCCTGTCCAGGGCTGAGACAGAAAGAAGTGTCCTTTGCTCCCACCCCATCTTTTGCCATGACTACAGGGGACCAGCGTTTAGCTGGCATGTCTGCGGGCTGACCAGTTATTGACTCAACTGTGGGGTTTGGGAAAGGAAAAGGTGGTGGTGGAGGGAGGGGATTCTGCCCCTCTGCTGTGCTTTGCTGAGACCCCCCCTGCCAGCTCTGGAGTCCTCAGCACAGCACAGACAGGCACCTGTTGGAGCAAGGCCAGAGGAGCCCACAGCAATGCTGGCAGGGCTGGAAGGGCTGCGCTGGGAGGCCAGGTTGAGAGAGTTGAGCTTGTTCAGCCTGCACAAGGCTCCAGGGAGACCTCCTGGTGGCCTTGCAGTGCCTTAAGGACCCTCTAAGAAAGCTGGGAACAGAGTTCTTCTCAGGGTCTGTTGTGACAGGACAAGGGGTGGTGGTTTGAAACTGAAAGAGAGAGATTGAGAGTGGAGAGGCAGAAGAGTCGTTTGAGACTGAGAGTGGTGGAAACCTGTCCCGGATTGCCCAGAGAGAGGCGGGAGAGTCCTAGCAACATCCCAGCCAAGGCTGTCTGGGGCTGTGAACAACCTTCTGTCCCTGCTGACTGCAGCAGGGTTGGTCTAGATGACCTTTCAAATGTCCCTTCCAACCCAAACCATTCCATGATACAAGGACTGACCATGTGATGAAGCAAATCAAGGTTTCTGCTTACGAAGGAGGCCTTTGAGCACATGTCAGCAGGAAGCAGGAGATGCTGCTCAGATTCTCATGTGAAACACCGCAGAGACATCTCCAAAGAGAAGCGGAGGTAGATATGACTCAGGACAAATGAAATTTGCTCAGGATAAATGGCTGGAAGGCATTCTGGAACTTGTCCTTCCCATGCTTGCAAAATCTCAGTTAACAGGCTTTGTTCATATTCAGTTCCTCATTGCAGCAGTAAGATTACAAAACAGCTCACACTTGCTGAGTAAAATTGAGTTTACTTCTCCCCTTCTTGTATTCTCAACCCAACATGGTAATTCAAGGACTCCCATTACTCTTAACCTGTAGGAATGACACCATATCACTTGCAGTATTATCCATAAAATGTGTGGAGCCCACATAAACCCTCTGTAAGTGGCCAAATATCTCCAACTTCTATGCAGCAGGATTTAAAACAACAAGGAAAACGTCAGGTAAGTCACAGTGCCCACAGGATGGGTTGCCAAAATCCAACGAGAATATCTCTTACCAGCAAGAATGAATGAATAAAACAATGATTTGGATAAGACAAAAGAGTTGAAATCTGAGCTACCAAGGCATCCAGGCAGCAGCTGCAGCAAGCACTTCCCTGGCAGAGCCTGTTAAAGGAGAAGGATCTGAATTCACTCAGTTTCCTCAGGTGCAATCAAAACAACAACCAAGATGTGGTTTAGAAATGTGACCCTGTGGCCAAGAGGCACAATGGTATCTTGGGCTGCAATAAGAAGAACGTGGCCAGCAGGATGAGAGAGGTTCGCCTTCCCACTCTACTCTGCCCTAGTGAGGCTCCACCTGGAGGACTGTGTCCAGTTCTGTGTACAGTTGAAAGAGAGACAGGGAACTACTGGAGAGAGTCCATCGGAGGCTACAAAGATGCTGATGGGCCTGGATCATCTCTGTGTGGAGGAGAGGCTGAGAGCCCTGGGGCTGTTGAGGCTGGTGAAGTGCAATCCTACATAGGATCTCAGCAAGAGATAAAGGGTAGAAGGTAAGAGATTGGGACCAGAATCTTTTCAGTGGTGCCCAGTGACAAGACAAGGGGCACTGGACATGAACTGGCAGCCAAGAGGTCCCATGTGAACAGGAGGAGAAATTTGTTTTGTTGTGAGGGTGCTGGAGGCCTGGAGCAGGCTGCCAAAGAGGTTGTGGAGTCTCCTCTGGAGAGCTTCCAAACCTGGCCAAGCTGCTGTGGGTGCCCCTGCTTTAGCAGGTGGGTTGGGCTGGATGATCTCCAGAGGTCTCTTTCAGCCTCTTTAAGCCTCTGTGTTATCTCCTTACATATAGAGGCTTACAGGAAATGGGAGAGGTGAAGCATCCAGTCTGGGCATACAAAGCCTCTCTGAAGGTCGAAGCTTAAGAAGCTACTTTGAGCGTCCTTGACTGTCTAGATGTTGTTTCTGTGTTGCTGAATATGCTCTGCCAACATTCAAATCAGAATAAATGTAGGAAAAACCCACCCCTGACTGAAAAGAGAAGGCATTTGCTAATCCCAAGCATTCCAACAGGATGAGTCACAGGCCCTCAACCATCACTGAATGAGAAGACATAAATGCTTCCCTTGTGACGTTTAAATACCCGGGGCACATTTGCTTCGTGCAAAATTCCCCTGTCATGTTGAGGAGCACACCCAATTTTCAGCTAAACCCAGGAATCTCAACACCCTTCCTGAAATACAGCATGTGGGACCCCTGGGAAAGAAACTTTTGGGATGTCATAGAAGATCTATCTCCACCTGGCTGGGTGACACTGGGAGTCCAAGCCTCCTTGGTGAGAAGAAAGCTGATGCACCATGAGGGAGACATCAATGTAATCCACCACAAAGAAGCTAGAACAAATATCACAGGTCTCCAAGTTGGAATCATCTCACTTAATCTTAGGCTGCTAAAGGTCTGACATTTAAGCCTCAGCAAGAGGTTTATTACAGTCAGCAGAAAAGATGAGCACTTTAGAATCTGATTTATCTCATGTTTATCTTTTTTTTTCCGTTGGGGAGAGATGGACACTCTGGCTCTGTGGCCTGCAGAGAAGATCTCCGTGAGCCTGTGAAGGGAATTCACCTTTAAGCTGCTCTATTTCAGATGTATCTTCTCCAAAGAATTACTTCTATCTGCATTAATGTTCACTTTTTTTCACAGCCTCCTTTTTTCCCACACTCTGCATCAGTAATGTTGGGAGAATTTCAGAGCATTTCCATTCCCATGGAGCAGATTATCTTGGGGGCAATAACTGCACACCTGAGGGATGGCCAAGGGCTCAGGTCCAGCCAGCATGGATTTAGGAAGGGCAGATCCTGCCTCTCCAACCTGGTCTCCTTCTATGATCAGGTGACCTGCCTGGTGGATGTGGGGAGGCCTGTGGATGTGGTCTACCTGGACTTCAGCAGGGCCTTTGACACTGTCCCCCATAGCAAACTGCTGGCTAAGCTGTCAGCTCGTGGCTTGGATGCCAACACTCTGTGCTGGGTTAGGAACTGGCTGGAGGGCCGAGCCCAGAGAGTGGTGGTGAATGGTGCCACATCCAGCTGGAGGCCGGGCACTAGCGGTGTGCCCCAGGGATCAGTACTGGGCCCCATCCTCTTTGACATCTTCAGTGATGATCTGGACAAGG
>VWZE01006911.1:5228-17654 GCA_013396675.1 Eubucco bourcierii | reverse complement strand
GGGGGGGGTGTTGTTTTGTTTTCTCGTTTTGTTTTCTACTGATCTACAAAAAGTCAAATTGTTTGGATTGAAATTACTGAAATCCAAGGGGCGTTGTCAGGACAACACAGAGGCTTCATCTCTTTTATTCTGAAGTCCATGTATACTAAATGCAACCTCAAGATGAGGAAAGCTGCATGCATCAAGACAAGTGATGCATCTTTATCTGTCAGTGGCCCAAACCCAGCATTTCAGAGGAAAGTGTAAATCCCTATCACACATGCACAGTATACTTGTTGGAGGCATTACTGAAAGCTTTTGCAGTTCCACACAGTTAATGATTAATATATGAGAGAATCTATTAATATCTCTTTATATACATTTTTACCATAATATAATTAAGGTCATGAAAATGTCACATTCAAAGAAAAGCTTCTTTTGCTTTTGACTCTGATTTCACATTTGGCAACAAGTTGAATAGCTTAATTGTATGCTGTGTAAAGAATTATAAATGGATTTTTACTTTTTTATTACCATGCCTTGTATTTGTGCATTAAGAAAAGCCTGAAATATCTTCTACATCCTCATTTTATCTACTTCTTGTATAAAATCTTTCTAATAAGTTTCTGTCTGAACACAATTACTATTTATGTCACAGGGAAGCTTTTCTAGTTGTTTAAGCTCCTTCCAAAACTGGAGTGCCTTTTGCATCTTTTGTAACATTGTCCCTTGAGAAGAGAGTTGGTGGGGTTTTGTTTGTTTGTTTGTTTGTTTTAATGACAGGATTCACTTCAGCAAATGGCATATTTTTACCTAAGAAACTAATTTAGTTATTACTTCTAGACTTGATACTCAGAAGACCATTATAAGCAACCAGTTCTATAAACAGCTCTTCTCTCTCCTTGAAATAACTTCCTCAATACATATATATTTTGGACCAAACTCCTACTCTGTATAATATTGTCTCTCTTGCATCCATCTTTCTGACAGTTAGGTAGATAAATATATTTCAAGCCTTTTTAATATGTAATAGTATTGTCTTATTATTAATCATGAGTGCAGATAGAAATTAATAACTGGTATTTAAATTTAGAAGTCTAAATAAAGTTCTTGGCTTAAGAAGAGCTCAATTAGAGTAAATGTCATTATTAAGAGATGCAGGCTTGTTTTCCCAGCTGCTGTTAATCTGGATAGTTAAATCAAAATATGATTATCAGTGGCTACAAATTATAACAAAACCTGAGAACATGGTAAGTTTCAATAACATTCAAAGAAGTCCGTAACAGTCAAAATGAAATATCCTCTGCCACATGAACATAAACAAAAATGTAACACTGGTTTCTATTACACTTAGTCACCGAGTGTAGGTTAAAGATCTTGGCTGCTATAAATAGTATTCTGTTATTCCTTGGTTTTAAGGTAGTTGGATGGTGGAAAGACAGTGGGCTGAAAATTTTGTTATTGAACAGTTTCTTGGTTACTCTACCACAATATTAGTTGAATCTTTCTCATCTAATAAAGCATGTACCACCTTTCTTAATGAGATGCAAATGAAGTGATGTCATCAGACACAAAAAGTTGGATGCGAATGTGTCATTCCTTCAAAATACAGGCCCATGACAGTTGGTTAACATTTAAAGACCTCTTCTTCCAAGCTCAATGTAAGAGCATCCCAGCAAGTAAGAAATTGAGAAAGGGACCTGCATGGTTAAGTAAGGAACTGCTAAACAAACTTAAGCAGAAGAGAGACTGCAGATCATAGAAGATGGGGCTGACCTCTTGGGAGGAGTATAAGGCTGTTGTCAGAGGATGTAGAGAGGCAACTAGAAAAGCCAAGACCTTGTTGGAACTTAAATTTGCAAGGGAGGTCAAAGATAATTGAAAGGGCTTCTTCAAATACATTGCAGGAAAAACTAAAGCTAGAGGTAATGTAGGCCCACTGCTGAATGAGGTGGGTGCCTCGGTGACAGAGGACACAAAAGAGATGAAGTTACTAAATGACTTCTTTGTCTCCATCTATACTGCTGGAGACTGTCCTCAGGAGCCCCTGATACCCTGAGGAACCAGAGGAAAGCACAAGGAGAATTAATCTGGAGAATAAATCTTTTGAAGAGAAACTGATGGAGCTGGGGCTCTTTAGCTTGGAGAAGAGGAAACTGAGGGGTGACCTCACCAACAAATACGTAACGGGTGAGTGCCAGGAGGATGGAGCCAGGCTCTGCTTGGTAATGCCCAATGACAGGACAAGGGGAAAGGGTGGAAGTCGAGGCATAGGAAGTTTCATGCAAACATGAGAAGGAAATTTTTTCACAGACTGCCCAGGGGGGTTGTGCAGTCTCCCTCTCTGTAGATATTCAAAATGCACCTGGACAAGTTCCTGTGTGATCTGGCATAGGTGATCCTGCTTTGGCAGGGGGGTTGGACTAGATTATCTTTCAAGGTCCCTTCTAGCCCCTGACATTCTGTGATTGTGTGATCAATCTTTAACAAACGCCCTGTCTATAACAGTTGTTACCTGCATAGCAGCTCCATCTTTCTTACTGTATTGGGGGTCACTGTAACAAAGACAACCTTAAGAGAGGTTCTGCATATCACTTTTCCAAACTCTTTTTTGCCCCATTTTTAATTTGTCCTTTGCTGAGGTTCACTGAAAATGGATCTTTCTTCTCTAAGTTTCTGGTTTCCTTCAAAGCTGAGATGGATCACAGAATCACCTAAATGTTCAGGCTAGAAAAGACCCTGAGGATCATCAAGTCCAACTGTTATCCCTACTCTACAAAGCTCACCTCTAAACTGTATCCCAAAGCACCACATCCAAATGACTTTTAAATATGTCCAGAGTTGGTGACTCAACCACATCCCTCATCAGCCCATTCCAATGCCTGACCACTTACAGTATCATAGTATCACAGTAGCACCAAGGTTGGAAGAGACCTCAAAGATCATCAAGTCCAACCCGATACCACAGACCTCAAGACTAGACCATGGCACCAAGTGCCACGTCCAAACGCACCTTGAACACCTCCAGGGACGGTGACTCCATCACCTCTCTGGGCATCCCATTCCAGTAGCCAATGACTCTCTCAGTGAAGAACTTTCTCCTCACCTCCAGCCTAAACTTCCCCTGGCGTAGCTTGAGACTGTGTCCTCTTGTTCTGGTGCTGGTTGCCTGAGAGAAGTAAGTAACCTCCTCCTGGTTACAACCACCCTTCAGGTAGTTGTAGGCAGCAGACCCTTCTTGTGGATGGGGATTGCATTGGCCAGTTTCCAGTTGACAATTGGAAACTGCAGCTGCATCAAAAGAAGCATGGACAGCAGGTCAAGAGATATGATTCTGCTACTGTACTTTATCTACTCTACTCTACTCTACCTCACCTGGAATACTGTGCCCAGGTCTTTGGCACCCAACACAAGAGAAACATGGATCTGCTGGAGCAGATCCAGAGGATGACCACAGATATGATCAGAGGGCTGGAGCACCTCTCCGGTGAAGACAGGCTGAAGTATTAGGTCTGTTCAGCCTGGAGAGGAGTGGTGCCAGGGATACCTTACTATATTTCAATATCTAAAGGGGATCTACGGGAAGGCTGGGTGTTGTGGGGCACTCCCAAACCCTTTTTTCTCCTCCACTGTCCATCTCTAGGAGTTTTGAATGGGAAAAACTGCTTTCCCCTCCACCCTGCGGGCTTGAAGAGGGGAACAGCAAAAGGGGCCTTTTCCACAAGTGTACTGACTCCTGTGGAAGCCCATGCAGAAATCAGCTGGTGGTTGGTTGGATCCTTCGTGACCAGTATAAATGGCAAGTGGACACTTTATCTAGGAAAATCATAAATAATGTGAGGAAAAAAGTGCAGAGTTTGCTCCTTTATAGAGTTCCCACATGAAGAGTTCCCGTTTTGGACCATCCCTGCTTTTGGACGACCTCCACTCTTGCACAGCTCTCATTTTTGCACCGTCCCTGCTTTTGCACCATTCTGTGCAAGCTTGCAAGGTCCCCCTGAGAGAGAACCACCAGCAGCACTTGGACCTGGCTTCTCTTGGACCACACCACAGCCTGACTTCCTGCTCACTACCCTGAGCTGGGAAAGATGCCAGCAATTTAGCTTTTCCTGTGATGCTCAGGCAGTGCTGCTTCCATGATCACCCCACTCACAGAAGCTGTGTCTGAGACACGTTTGACTTTGGCAGGTCTTTCCACTTGCCTAGAGGTTTTGCCACCTGAACCACACAATTGGATATTGCTTGCCATTTCAGAAGGCTGCGAAGACAAGAAATTCAGCATGAGACCATAGCCAAATTTCCTACCTCACCTCCATGAGTAAAGTGTGCTGTTCCCCTAATTGTCTGCTCAGCCTAATTTGTTAAGGGTGGTAAAGCTGTGTTGTAGCTTAGCCTTTTCCAATTTCTGACTTTGCTAAATCACTTAACTTGCCCACAAGCATCCTTTGAAGATTTTACCAATCAAATTAGAGCCTGTAAATAAGCCTTAACTAGTTCTGTATATTGTTTGGGGGCAGGGTTTTCAGGAAAATAAAAATAATTCTATTTTTATAATGCCTGCCTCAGCCAATTAATACCCAAACCAAATCACTGGGGAAGGACTGTTTAGAAGGGCTTGTAGCAATAGGACAAGGGGCAGTGGTTTTAAACTGGAGCAGGGTAGATTTAGGTTAGACATAAGGAGGATGTTCTTTCCAATGAGCATGTTAAAACACTGGAGCAGGTTGCCCAGAGATGTGTCCCTGGAAACAGTCAAGATCAGACATGATGTAACCCTGGGCAGCCTTATCTAGTTGGAGATGTCGCTGCTCACTGCAGAGGGTTTGGACAAGATAGCATTTGAGGGTCCTTTCCAGCCTAATGCAATTTGTGTGTGTGCAAGATGTAAAGTTGCCTTACTTCAACATAGCAGATAGCCTCACAGGCAGGATGCCTTTGAGCATGGAAAACACCTAAGTTCAAATCTGTCCTGTAAATCAAACAGCTCAGAGGACTTAAATCCACTTGTTCAAAACCGTAAGGATATATCCTGATGGTCTATTTGTTAAATACAGTATTTCTTTCTTTCAGGTCTTTACTGAGGAAAATTTATTTAATCTAGATATTATTTCCCTTCCTTCAGATATTAGCCCTAAATTTATACATCTATCCTGGGGGGGAAAAAAAAAAAAATATTTGCACCAGTATTTTCCCCTCCAACATCACATCCTCTAGTCTTGGTGCCTGGGAGAGTTTACTGAAGACTGGAATTAGACTATTATAGAAATCAAACTTGCTTAAATTTTAACCCTAACAAGTTGTAAGCTAAGGAGGTTTACAAGGTAATAAATTATGAGAACCAATCTCACAGCATGCTGCAGAAATCTGAGACAATTCTATATGCTTCAGCAGCTGCAGACTGCTTCAACTAAAGTAGTGTTTGCGCTTGCATTAAACCCCGAATTTCAATGACAAACGGCAGGACAATGCTCTGATATTGGAATAAATCAGAAATAATGTGTTTAGAACCACTTAGATTTAAAATTTAAATAAGTAAAAGCAAAATCATCTGTAGGTTCATCTGCATACTCCTCTGCCATTCATCAAAGATTCTTAGAGCAGTCATAATGAAACCTTTGTAACTGTGCACTTCCAATGTACATTCATTTTTTTATTCGTTATGTGCATGTATTACCATACTAACATTAAGCACATTATAAAGAATACTTTTTTCCCACAACCCATCGAATTGCCTTGTGCTCACACCCCACCTCGAGTACCACTATCCTAGATTAAAGTTCCGTCATTGCTGTTTCTTCACCTAAGCAAAGACAATAATCCTGTAATTTAAAGGTCATTACCAATGACAATAGTTTTCTGCATTGATGGTTTAACTGGCAGAAACCATTCAGCAGTTTTAAATGCACAATGACAATAATGTAGCAAGCCCTGCCAGCACTGCTGTCATAGTTTCTATAGCTAAGACTAAATGTCTTACCATGCAACCCAGGACCACAACATTGATCTTTTTTTTTTTCTGCAAAAATAATCACGTCAATTACCAACACAAAATTTTGTATGAAAATGTAGATGTTACTGTATTGAACACTCACCACAAAGAGGAAAAGTCAAAGAAAGGGAACAAAAAGGGACTTAGAAGCATGGAAATAAAATAAATCTCAGAAATAAGATATGAAAATTGTGCATCTGCATCTACCAAAGCTTGAAGTTTGCATCCACTTTTGCTCGATGAAAATTCTACTCCAAATACAGACACGAGGAGGTTTCCTAGTCAGCGCCAGACAAGATTTCAAACATCAACATTGTAAGTTAGATCAATGAACATCTTCAGAAAGATAAAATATATTGTATTTGCTGATGAGAAATAAGGCTGGTGGAATGGATTAGGTAACAAGCTGGAAGATGAAAAGTCAGGTTTTGAAATCAAAATAAAATGTACTTAAATGTGTTTTAGTTGGAAGTCAGAAACTGCCAGTCTCACCAACATTTAAGCATAACTCAGGTGCATGAAGGAAATAAGAATTTCAAGAATTTCATGAAGTAGTGAGCTAAAAGGTATGGAAAAGGGAAAAGAAACAACAACTCTGTTCCAGTTCTCATCTAAAATGGATAATGTGAAGATTAAAGTGGACTGCCAAATGTTCTGCTTATATTGAGTCTTTCTATGAAGAGTTTAAAGCCCACAATCGCAGCAGAAAGCATGTTATTTAACTTCTGAGGATTCTAGGGACCTTAGTGGGATTGTTTCTATGCTTGGAGGTAACTCCTGATTCAGGAAAGTACTTGAAAAATGGTGAAAACTACCAAGCATTTACACTTCTCAGTGATGCTGAATGAAATCAGATAGCTGCATGTTTGCTTTAGGACACAGGTCGGTACTTTTTACTCATTTCACTGGTGTCTCTGCCTAAGGGAAGCAGAAAAATCTGTCAGATCTCTAAATCAGATCAACACATTAAATAGTGATATGAACACAAGAGAGAATTACTAGAGCACACGCTCTTAAACCATGGGCAGGTGAGAATGCCCTTTAAATATATGTGTACAAGTAGTTGTCACAATGAACCAGCATGTGGTGGTACTCCAGACAGATATCTCTACATTTTCCTTTCAGCCATCTCTGTTTAGGAATCAGTAAGTAGGAAAACGTAAGAATCCTTAGGGTATGTAATGTGTTCCAGGATGAAACCACTCAGTCTTGAGCCTGGTAAATAGCATTTTGTAAGCTTCCTATAGAGCTTGCTGGGTTTTAATTATCATTGCAATTCAGGTTAACAACTCCAAGATTAAACCAGATCTCAGCTGCTCTCCAGGCTGCAGTGAGATATAAAGAACTGCTAGAAATGCTGCAAATACCATCGTGTGCACCTAAAAACACTACAGGGGGTTGAAACTGATGTGGAAAATTTCACACACTGCTTCAGTTTTAGCAGAAGTGATCCAAGCAATGTAATACCTATGAATTATGTCGCAACAGCTCTGAACATCAAATTAGTTCAGTTCATATCATATTCTCCAGGGCCCTTTTACTTGTTTGGGGATGGGGAGGGACAGATTTTCATGGTGATAAAGTAGCAAATGTATTTGAAAGTAATGCATGTGGGACCAGGAGAATATAACTTAATAAATATTTAGAGAGGGAACTCACCAACTGATTACAGACCTCAGGAGGTCAATTTTACAGACAGTAGATAAAGAACAGTTGTCATGTTGTAGAATGAAAAACTTATCCATGCTTGAATGAAAAAAGTCAGTGTCCTGGATGAATGGAACTGCTAAAAGTCATTGTCTAGCAGGGAATCTTCTGAATGTCCCTCATATGCACAGAATGTGAGTTAACAATCATAAGCTATTAGTATATTCTCACACTCTCTTATCCAAAGAAATCTTTGTAGCATAACAGAATGAAGTTGGTGAGGAAGATGTCACTAAATTATTGGTAGCTCAACTTTTAATACCCTCTCAAGGTTTTATGTTACATGCTTTTTATAGCTAGAGTTGAAAGAAGTACAATAAAAAATTATTTGCTGTAATGAATATAATCCACCATCAAAGAAAGTGGTAGCTTAAAGAACAATCTGTCCTTTAAAGGAGAACTGTGGAATGACTCTACCAATATTATAGTGGTTGTATGCTGTATTTGCAAGTATTGGAGGCTGTGAGAGAAACACCAAAGCCATTTAGCAATTTAGCTTCTCCAGAAACTCTTCCTGCTCACACTTAGTATGTTTCTCATTCCCTTAAACACAAACTTTGCAGATTATGGCTATATGGACAAATTGGGGGACAGCAAACTCATATGTATGTATACTCTCAAGGATCATCTTTCCTCAGCAAGCCAAATGGTCTCTGATAAATTGGCATAAACTGGATAGAAATATGTCTGATAAAGTTTTAGCTATGCACATCCACTACTTATCACTGAGATATGGGGTCACCTTGATATAAAGTAAAATATACATTCTTGTAGATGGTGTACATTTATGGACTGGCAATTTCACAGTGAGAGGAAAGAATGAGGCTAACACTGAGAATATTTGAAAATCACAGAATCACAGTGGTAGAGGTTTGGATGGATCTCTGAGGATCATCTAATCCATCCTTTCTAAAGCAGATATGCCTAGAGCAGGTTGCACAGGAATGCCTCCAAGTGCGTTTTGAGAGATAGAGAAAGCAACTCCACAACTTCTCTTTCCAGGCTGTTCCAAAGAGTGTTCCATCACCCTCAAACTAAAGAAGTTTTTCAGTATGTTTAGGTGGAACTTCCTGTGTTCTAGTTTGTGTCCATTGCCCTTTGTCCTATCGCTGGTTACCAGCTCCATGGCATCCACCATTTAGATAGATATATATAAGCATCAGTAAGACCCTGACTCAGTCACCTGCAAGAGAAAGAACTCCAAATCTCTTAGCCTCAGAGGCTCCAGTCTCCTCAGCATCTTTACAACTTTTCACTGGACTCTCTCCACTACTTTTCTGTCTCTCTTGGACCAGGGACAGGAACAGGACACAAGACACCTGGTGTGGTGTCACCAGGGCAGAGTGGTGTGGGAGGACAACTTCCCTCAACCTGCTGGTCACACTTGTCTTAATGCACATCAAAATGACATTGGCTTCTTGGCCATAAGAGCACACTACTGGCTTGTGGTTAACTTGTCCACCAGGATTCCCAAGTCCTTCTCCACTGCCTGCTTTCCAGCAGGTCAACCCCTAACCTGTGCTGGTGCACAGTATTATTTCTCCCCAGATTCAGGACTTGCATGAGGCTCACCACTACCCAACTCTCTGGCCTGTCTAGGTCTCTCTGAATGGAAGCATATTCTTCTGGAGATATAGTCCACTCAGTCTCTTCATCCAGGTCATTGATGAATATGTTGAACAAGCATGGATCCAATACTGACCCCTGAGGTGTTCCACTAGGTACAGACCTCCAACTAGACTGCATCAGATTGCCTAGATGATCTCTAACTCAGCCCTCCTTGACTAACATAGTGTCTTTGTTCCTCCCGACTTCTCTTTCTGGGATTCCTGAGGGTTGGTCTTAGCAATAAAAACTGAAACAAATTAATTAAATAACTCTGCCTTCTCTGTATCCTCTGTCACTAAGTGACCCATCTCATTCAGCAGCAGGCCCACACCTCCCTAGTCTTCCTCTTTCTACTGATGTACTTGAAGAAGTCCTTCTTGCTGTGTTTCACATGCTTGGCCAGATTTAATTCTAAGAGGGCCTTATCCTTCTTTGTTGCATCTGGCATGGTTCCTGTATTACTCCCAGGTGGGCAGTCCCTTTTTCCACATACTGTAAAGTTTCTTCTTACATTTGAGTTTTCCCATAAGCTCCTGGCTCATCCGTGTGAATCTCCTGCCTCTTTTCATTTCCCTAATGAAAATAATGCAATTTAATTATGTTTAATTACAGATTAATTTATTATTTTGTATTAATAATTTTAAAATAAGTTGGGGAACATTGACATTGACCAAACTCAATTCTGCAACCACATGCAGTAAATACCAAGGCAGGTAGCTCTGTTCTAGTCCATTAAATAGAAATGCTCTTGCGCACTGGAGCAAATTGTGTGAAAAGGCCCAGAAATATGCTAACAAACTCTCTTAGCACCCAGAAGATGGTAGCTGTGTCTAGTATGTCTTCTACTAGTGGTCCCAAAAGAGATATAGGAATTGACTGGAAGTGGCAAATAACTGGACCCAAAGGCATTCCCAGCAAAGATCATACAGTATAAAAAAAAAAAGATAGTCTGTGAAAGGACATATTTGATATACTGCTTAGCAGTTTGGGAAGCTGTGAATTGCAGTGGTAGACACAGTTGCAGAACTCAGGTGTGTAGTTTCATTTACAATCTGATGTCTACTCTCTCACTTTCACACACACACACATATAAGCCGATCTGAAGTTACAACTGCACACTTAAAGAGTATCTTCTGTGGTAAACTGCCCAGACCCCAGAATAGGAAGGACTACTCTTTTTCTAAATAGATACAAATGTCATATAATTCTACATTTTTATATCTACTTTGCTTCCACACCTGGATTTTTTTGTGCTCACTTTGTTTGAAAGTGGCACTGGAGTAGGCTGCAGTCACTAGCGTTTGGTGTGGGATTGCTAAAATTAACAATATGCATAAAAGGAGAAAATGTGCAACAGCTGACTGTGCAGGATCTCTAGCTGCAGGTTTTGCAGTAGTAAAGAAGGAATTTTTCCACAGATTGATTAAAAAACAAGTCCCAAAGGAAATTCTGATCATCTAGCCTAGTCTTCCACACGGCACAGGCCAACTACTCCAATACATATCCAAACAATTTCTTATCAAATTTTGATTCAAAAGCATTTGATCATTAAAAAAAAAACAAACCAACAAAACAACGTTTTACAGCTTAGAGCTAGTTCTAATTTACAGTAATTACATTTCCTATTTTTTTATTTGAATTTTTAGCCATAAGAATTAAATTTAAAATAAAAAATTTTTAAAAAACCACACACACACAAAAAAAAAAAAACCAAACCAAAAACCACCAAAATAAAGGATTCTAGTTACTAGCTATCCTCTCTTACAGTTTGGAAAAAATCTTTAAAAGTTTGTAGTATACTTTTTCACTACTCTTTTTTATTTAAGAGTCAGTTTCACTAGCTGTTTAGGAGGTGTTTCTACATCTGTTCATAAGCACTCAGCTGCTTCCCCTGATTCACTGTTTGAACGCTACAGCACTCACTTATATTGAAAATAAATGCATTAAAAATCACTTTTTATTTTAAAGGAAAATAAAGACCCTAACATAGCCTTTTCCACTCTGTGATGCTATCATCACCTGTAAATGATATTCACCCCAACTGGGTGTGAGAAATGCAGATTTAATACACAGTTCTTCTTCCGTTAAATTAATAAAATCAACAACCAAGAGTAATGTCCAGTAATTCAGTTATGTTGACTCCACTGCAAAGCAGAAGCTCTTAGGTCATTTGCAGATTAGTGACCATTTGTGACAATTCAAGAATTGTTAGGCTCAGGGCCTATGAGAATTTCACTGCAGTCAGTTTCATTAGTATGTTACACTGCAATTTTCTTGCCAAATGAAACATCTTTTGTTTCACGCCAGGTTTTGCCCTTTCTTCCCAAATGAAGCTTCNTTTTTTTTTTTTTTTTTTTTTTTTTTTTTAATCCAGAAGATGTTCTTGTGGGTGGTATTCTATGCATACTTCAGAAGTGCCAAATCCAACCTAAGTGACTTCTGTCTCAACCTACTTGTTCCTACCTCATGCTGTAAGACATCACTTCATAGCCTGTTGTGCATAGCTTAGTGAAGTTTCAGCACAAACTGTAACACTGACTCAAGGCTAAAAAAAGAATAAACAAGCATCCACATTGTAGGGGAAACTTCCTTCCCATGGTAGATGCATTCTGGTACTGCCAAAAGTAAGGCAATGTGAAACTGCAATGTAGAAACACAAATATGACATACAAACAAAACAGAAGGAAATGTTGGGTTATACTTGGGAAAAAAATTACAGCTATGCCACCAGTCCATAGCTCTGTGACACCCTGAGTCTGGCTTTAGGGCTCCCAATACCAGACCAAAATTACTAACACCACTTGACATGAAAGGATTAATCTATAGGAAATTCATAGAATCATAGAATGGTAAGGTTGGAAGGGACCTCAAGGATCATCTAGTTCCAACCCCCTGCCAAAGGCAGGGACACCTCCCACTAGTACAGGTTACTCAAGGCCTCATCCAACCTGGCCTTGAACACCTCCAGGGCAGGAGTAGCCACGACCTCCCTGGGCAACTCGTTCCAGTGCCTCACCACCATCACTGGAAAGAACTTCCTCCTAACATCCAGTCTAAATCTCCCCTCTGACAGTTTAAACCCATTGCCCATTGTCCTGTCATTGCAAGACCTTGTAAATAGTTCCTCCCCAGTCTTCCTGTAG
>VWZE01006900.1:1744-12457 GCA_013396675.1 Eubucco bourcierii | reverse complement strand
AATATTCCAATTAGCCTCAAACCAGCACAAGGAGTCATGGCCTACATTTCGGCACTTCATTCCTATTCACATGAATCTTTGATGTTAAGCATAATCTGAACTTGTTTTGAAACCCACAGGTCTTGAGCACGTGGCAAAAGACATCCATAAGCTAAAATGTTTTGCTGAATAGGAAGGAACTTCATATATACATATATATATAAAAATATAATAATATGTATATACATATATATAATACTAATGCAGTAAAAAAAATAAAAACAAAATGAACCGTTACTAAAAACAAACAGAGATTAAATATATTTAATCTGTGGCATCTACTGTTGCAGAACACATGAAAAAAAGAGAAGCCCACAGGCCATTTTCTCCAGTTATAATTAGATACTTTGCAAGTAGCTTAACAATATCAAAGGGATTGTTCAGTAATTAAATACCATACTTGGCTGGGTACTGAAATACCATCAAAGCTGCTAGGGTAATCAGGAAACTAGACTTAGTACATTAAGATATATTGGTTACATGTTTAAATCTATAAGGGAGAAGGGTGAACAAATATGGTTTTTCCTGGAAAAACACCTGAAGCAAAGACTTCCATTGTTAAAAATGGCTGACTGAACAATTTACAACAACATGCACACTGTTCCTGTGATAAAGCCTTTCTTGTGGTACACCACAAGATTTATGAAACAGCTACCAGACCTAAAAGCCAGAGAGAGCCAGGGCAAAAGTTGGCTTGATTCTGGCACAGTGAGTCTGCAGAGCATCTGTCTGCTCCCCCTGCCTGCTCCTACCTGTCCTGGTATGGTTCACTTGACTGGGGATGTTTTAAACATAAGTCACATCAAAGAATGGGTCTAACAGTTAAGATGTACTGACTTATCTTTGAGACTCAAACGATTCCCATTTTTATGACCATAGTCACACCTTGTTTTCCTTGCTTTACAATTGCCATCGTTAAGTCTCTAGTCAGAAAGCGCGAAAATTTTGCTTGACCTCTGTTTCTCAATATATATGAGCATGTGTATTAGAAATTAGTCTGGACATATTGGTTGGCTCTAATTATAATGAGAGTGCAAACACAAGTGCAAGAAGCAGGAAAGGACCTTATGAAGCAGTTTATGACTAATTACCTATAGTGGCTTCTCTACACATCTCCTCAAGAGAAGTGACTTTTTGCCTCCATCCCCCAATACATGCTCATTGTCATGAGTTTTCAGTTCTTTCACGATCTAATGTATAGTGTTTTATAGACTGCCAGCTTGTACTGTGCTATGTGGAACAGACGATCTTGAAAAATGCCATATATTTCTTAGGGTTTTTGGCAGCTTTTTCACTTGTTTTGTTACATCAGCTTTGATTTATTTTACTCATTTGGCACTAAGAAAGCTCAGAAATCTGGTTGTGTCCCAGAAACTTCAAATTAAGGAGCCACTTGCTGCTCACTGGGAAAACACAGAAAATACCTAGTTTTGTTCTGTGGAGTCTAAAAGAGAATTGAGAGGGAATGAACCTAAAGAAGCAGAAGACTATCATTAAAAATATAACTGAGGGTGCTGAGGGAGAGCACAGATATATATCTTCTTAGTTACGTTGCTGGTATTGTGCAATATATTGATAAAGCTTTTAAGAATTCAAAAATTGATCAAATCTCTTTAATAAAAAAGTTTGGGTTCTTTTAAGTAAGAAGTAAAAAGGGGAGGGAAGGGAAGGGAAGGGGAGGGAAGGGAAGGGACGGGAAGGGACGGGAANAATTGATCAAATCTCTTTAATAAAAAAGTTTGGGTTCTTTTAAGTAAGAAGTAAAAAGGGAAGGGAAGGGAAGGGAAGGGAAGGGAAGGGAAGACAATGTTCTTGTATAAAAAAATGTTGGTCCTCCAATTTATAACAGATGTGTATCAATTTTAGTATGATGTTGTCAGACTTCTGCATGAATTTTCCTTCCCCACAAAAAGTCTTGTAAGGTTTTATGAGATACAACTCTTTTGATTAAGCCATTCTAGTAATTTTTAAGGAAATACTTCAAAAAGGCTTTCACAGAAACATTACCATTTTGTCCTTCCCTGCTTACTTGGGAGGTAAGGAAAATGTTAAATGTCAGAATGGTAGCATAAGGGAAATATCACAATTTGAGCACCCTTATAGTTTGCTATCCAACCTGATTTGCCTTGAAGAGACCTGATTACAGATACTGGATGAGCAAAGTCTGACTCTTTGTTTAACAATATGAGATTTCTGTTTTCCCCTAAAATGCTGTTATCTCCATGAACAAAAGCACCACTGATAGAAATCAGAGTAAGCAACCTGATCCTGTTTCACCTTACTCTACACAGAGAGTCACACACCTTTCTCTAGATGATCCAGCCAATGGTTGCCTTGTGTCATCTTCTCTTTGAATAATTTTGTCTTGGCTGAAGACTGAAGGAGTGCTGTATTTTTTCCTCCTCTGTCACCTTTGGTCATATTTCAACCCTTCCCTGAAGTGAGATCTTCATTGAAATTATTCTAAATATCATAGAATTGAATCATAGAGTTGTCAGGACTGGAAGGGACCTCAAGGATCATCTAGTTCCAACCCTCCTGCCGTGGGCAAGGGCATCTCATACTAGATCAGGTTGCCTAGAGCCACATCCAGCCTGACCTTAAAGACCTCCAGGGATATGGTTTCTACCACCTCCCTGGGCAACCTGTTCCAGTGTCTCACCACCCTCATGGTGAAGACCTTCTTCCTAGCATCCAATTTGAGCATGTCCTGTTGTTTTTTGTTTTCTGCTAAGCTACAGATATTCAAAGCTTTTAAGTCACAAGAAAACACCATTTCTGATTCAAGCCTTTCCAATGTCTTGCGATTACCAGGTTTCATGATGAAGACCATACATCAGTATCCTACTCATAGGAGTCTTCAGAGTGACATAATTCAATTAAAAAAAAAATACAGTTGCAACAGTGTTGTGTTGTCACTAATCACTGAGGAGAGATGCTGTTAAATATTCTGCAAAAGAAGTGCATGACATGCAGGTTGAGTTGTACTTGCTCTCTGTCTTCAAGCAAGAACTGAATTCAATCTGTCATGTAGACTTGTTTTATTTATGTCTTGTACTGTATATATTTGTTTGTGTATATATCCATCTCACACTGAGGTGTCTCAAATTTTGACATGAAATATTATGCAAAACAATACAAAACCACTGTACTAATTTCTCCTTCCGCTGGAGAAACAGTTGCTCACAAAATAAATTGAGCAATTAAAAGTAGAAATGGAATTTAGTTCCCAAACTTCCAATTCTCAACCTGCTCACTCTCCTCCAAGTAAGATGACAAAATGGGAAAGTAAACATGAAGACTGTAACAAAAGTCCTGGAGTTGTCTACTGTCCAATGCAGGAGCTCAGAACTTCCCCAAAGGCTGAGTGGAAATTTCTACTTATTCTGAGGAGCTGCAGTGAACTGGATGAAGAGTAACTCTTCATTGAATAGGCCCACGTGTCACCCCACAAGTGCCATGTCAAGGCTGAAGAGTACACTGTCCAACATGCCGCATCAACGCTCCCAATGGACCAGAAGGCTGATTAGAAGGGCAAAATTAGTAATGGCTTTGTCTCAGGATGGACACCGCATCTATTGGACATCAAGACTGGGTGTGTTTGAAAGAGAAGTTTCACAGGTTATGTATTGACAATAATATCTCCACTTGCACCTTTTGAGCACTTTGCTCTATTTCAACAGCATGAGGTGCAATAAATGTCTCAAATGGTTAATAGTCACAAATAGAAGGATGAACCAATAATTAATCGAGAGTCCTCTGGGTCAGGAATAAATGTTTCAGCAACACGCTGGAGTTGTATCATACTCTTTAAGAGCAAAAAGTGATTTTATTTGGTTTTCTTTACTAATTTTAATGAAACTGGACTGGAGACAATGAGTTTGTTGCTTGGTAGTGAGTCATTGTGCAGCAAACCAGGAAAAGAACAACAAAATCATAAGCTGTAAGCTACATAATCTACTGCTTCCCACTTTGTTAATTTCCATAGTCTTTATATGTAATAGATGCTCACTGGCAGCACAAATTTTAAAATTACAGGAATTAATCAAAATTGGGAATCTGAATGTTACTTCATGCAAAGGTTGAGGTTAGCAAATGCTTGGAAATAGGCATGAGGAATTGTTGAAATCCTATAACCATTATTTTGACATTCAGTGGCACAAGAAATTATATGTCTTCTAAAATGTTGTAAAGTCATTTATCTCTACAGAATGGTGAGAGATTGGAACATTTACCAGGCCATTAGAACTGCCTCAAGACCATCTTGGGTTTTGCTTTGGTCAAAATTTTCACACATTGAATGCAAGTGACTGACATACTCTGACAAATTTTCATTACACTCATAATTCCTGAGACCTCCAGCAACCATTGGGATGTACTCATGTGGCAAAGCCTCAGCTTTTTTGTCAACTCTCTTGACGAAAACACTGCCACATCATATCTGTTCTCTTCTTAATGCTGTGACTTTATTTCAAGAGGCTCACATCCTTCTGTATTGTGGCATATTTGCCTGAAGGTACCACATCTTCTCTGTCTTGCTTCTGCATAGTGTGGGAGACATACGTCTGTCACCAGGTACAGATATGTACACAAAGCAGAAGAATAAGATGACTGAAAGCAAGTTGTACCCAAAAGTTATCTAAACTGTCAACCAAGTACTCTGACATTGCTCGAACTTTCAGTAGAGGAATCAAGAAGCATCTGTTGTTCTTGGCACATTAGGAGGGCAGTTTCACTCACTGTGTGCATTCTATAGCTTGAGTTTGTATTTGAAATGCCTCAGAAACCAGTGTAAAACACGCACACTGTGAATGAGACCCTGCTGAACTTGTGCAATTCACAAATTCGTCAAATCTTTTCATCACACCTCATCACCTCCTTTTTCCTCCAACAAAATGTCAATTTTTAACCTAATAGCTGCAATGTCTGTTGGTTCTATGTCTGTTGGTATCTATCAGGACTTTGGTTTGGACTACTGCATTTCAATCATGTTATTCTGCTAAAAAGAAGACCATTTGATCAGAAACCAGGTAGCAGGCGTATAGCCTCAGAGTCCACAGTAGCAGGATGAGTCTGGACTGAGGTAGAACCTAAACCAGAAGCAATGTGAGAGAGAAGCTGCTTTCGAGACAAACAGGAATTAGAATCAGAAGCTGATTACAGTAAAGCAAGGTCCAAAGCATATGGGAAGTTCCTGTGCTGAGTAAGATGGTAGATGTGAAGAAAAACAACTGCTCAGATTGCTATGAGACAGGTCTGTGCTGAGTTGGTTGACACATGCTTCCTGTTGATGCTTGGGAACAGTTGCTTCAGTACATCGGTCAGATAAGAAGTTCTTACAAGGTATCAACAATTTAAAAAAAAAAAAAAAAGAAAAGAAAGTGCAGAAGGCATGACTAATATCAAAACTTGGGAAAAATCCAAGGATGCAAGTTGATCAGTTTTCATTTTTTTTTTCTCTTTCAAGACAGAAACTGTTAATAGCATGATATTCCTTTTTAATTGTTTAAAACTCTTATATTGCTCAATACCAATGATTGTCGAAACAGAAATGTGGAGTGCTAGTATGAGAAAGCAGATGCCTTGGTAAAGAAGCACGCTAGATAAACTGCTTTCTGCACACAAATATAAGTGAATTTCATAAAGAGATAGTCGCTTCCCTCCTTTCTGCATCTCTTAAAAATGTACAAGACAGTTCACTTTTTTTGACTGTGACTCCTATCCACAGCCTTGATATTGCCTACATGCACTCTGCAGTCCTTCATGCCTGACATGGTAAGCTGGCTTTGAGACAAGTGTGATCACAAAGCTAGCTTTGTATTCAGTTACCAGCCTGTGACAAACAGGATCTGTTTTCTACTCTCCTCTCAGTTTCTGCTTTTTCACTTCAGGAACAGAAGGTCAGACAAACCATGAGTTGCAAGGAGAGACAGTCCTTCCATTAAACCTCATCAAAGAAAAGCAATTGGAGGCACGAAGACAAAAGTATCACTGTCTATAGTTGATAGAGAAGACAAGAGGAAAACACTTGAGGGTCAAAGAGCAGCTGACTGTGTCTGAGAATGATGGAAGGAGTTTCCCAACTGGGCAATGCTTGTTACCATCCAGAAAAATCATAGGGTTGGATGGAAATGAGTCTGTTACTAGGGACTTGCTCTGAAAAGGCACAGAGAACAGGGAGAGATTTTTTACAGCTTTACTCTTGAGCTAGTTTATTTTACATCTCAGATATTTATGTTTGCAAATATGTTATTTACCAGCCACATACTTTTAATTCACAGAGTGTGAAGCTCTTGATGAAGCCCACGCTGCAGCAAACACATTTCACGTGTCACAGGCACCTACCAACTGATACGTTTCCTGTCTGTCAGGGTATTATGGAGGGAGTTTACCTGATTTTTTTTAATAGAAGAATGGATAGGTAATGATTAGACTACTGCACTTTCCTATTCCAGATTACTTCTTGATGTCCTAAAACTAGCTCCCAGTAGTTCAGTTGACATTGACCTGTTAGGCCGTAATTTTAGACTGCTCCTATATGCCTTACTATACTTTCTCTACTGTGACAATCCTTTGATTAACTGATAAAAAGACAAACAAAGTGAAAACTGGAGAGTTTGTTCATATCATTGTATCTTTGGAATCTAATAGCCTCCAGTACATGGACCTTTATAATACCATTTTTTTTTGGACACTGAAATTGTAAGAATTTACTAATAGAAGAACAAGAAAACAGAGAAAAAATAGAAAATATTTAGCTGGAATCTAGCAAATGTGAGTATAGCACACATCAGACTAATAATTTAATCATGTGTTTAGTATTGTTTTGTGAATATAGTTAATGGGAATTATAATTTTAGAAATTTCTCTGTGCTACCAAGTATTACAGACACTTTTAAAATTATTGGTTTGGGGTTTTTTTCAGATGGGGGTTTGGGGTTTTTTTTAATTAATTCTAAAATACACCATTTTTATGAAGAGAGCAAAGTCTGTGTTATGAGAATTGTTTTGAAGTGTCAAGTAAAAGGACAACTACTGTACTTAAGTGGATCCAACTCCTGACTGTTCATCAGGCTTTCAGCACCACTCGATAATAGGCACTTTCAACCTCTGAAAGTTGACAAGACACAACACCAAGCTACTCCTTTCTGAAGGTGATTTTGTCAAAAATTCATTGGGCAATTTCTGTGTGACTTCTGCTCAGTACCTCTTGTGTGTGCATTAAGTTATTTAGGTATCAACCATGTACTTCATGTGGTATGAGGAGATATGAAATTATAGAGTAATCAGAAAGCTAACATTGTCCCATTTTTCCCTGTGAGGCTTTTGTTAGCAGTGGATTATCTTAGTTCAGCTGTTACCTCTGGGAAATACAAATGATAGCATGTACCCTCACTACCATAACTTGTGCGCTGACAACCACATTGTGTGCAACAGAATTCTGTTTTGGCCTTGAAAAAAATGCTAAAATCCAACTCCTTCAAACTAGGAGATACAAAATTGCTATCTGAGAGAGAAGAGACACCGAATACTGAGTGAGTTCCAGAAAAGCAGACTCCTTCATTAAGGACCTAGAGACAGTGTTAATTTAAATTGTAAATAGACAGCTAGGGGAAGGATAGGCAATCTAAGTGAGGGTGATGTCCTTCATGTCATTTTGCTGCTACAGTGTAAAAATAGGCTGTGCAGCCTTGTGAATTAGCTTTTCCTGGGATCTTCAGATAGACTTTGACATTGACACATCCAGAGGTGTGACAAGAGGAAGCGTTTACTTTCTTGCAGCAGTCAAACAGCTCTGTATAAGGAGAATTAGATTATTTACCTTCTACAAAGAGGACACATTATAGAGTTAAACCTAAATGCCTAAATGTGAAAATCCAATGCTACTTAGTTTCCTAAAGGAAGAATAACTTTGCTAAACACTGGTATAATTATTATGTTTTTAAGAGTTTAAGACTTTTGTATCTAAACATGGATTAACAAATTTCTTCCTCAGTTACAGGCATTTGCACACAAAGAAAACCATTAAAATGTCTCTCTGCTGTGCACAACCAAGGGAATAATCACCAGGAAATACATTAAAATCTGTAGTTTTAGCATATATTTTATTAACTCTGAGCAGATTTCATTCTAAAAGCTGTGAATGTTGAAATATTGCAGTAGCATATGGTGTACACACTCTAAAACTTCCTAATACTTTGATAATTCAAACCCAGGCAGCCTCAAATTGATGGTGAGCAATGAGATATTTGGGCTATAGAGGTGACAGAAGGTGAACTTGTCAGAAAGCACATACTAAAATCAGAGAGGATTAACCTGTTTGGAAGAGAGATCATTAGCACACTACCAGTATGAATGCGGGAGTGTTTTGTTTTGTTTTTTCACATATATACATATATAGTAATATTTTATTTTAATATGTTATACAATATTTTTTCTTTTGTAGCTGGTGCAGTACTCTTGAGGAAGTCTGTAACTTTGCTTGTGGTTTCAGTACCTGCAGATGTCACTGTCCACACCCCATGGGTGAAGAGTGAGTGAGGTGGTGTCACACACAGCTTTGCATTAGGAAACTCTCATGGAGAATTGACTGAAATATTTCTCATCTGTGCTGTACCAGTTCTCACCAAATGCTAGGAGATGGAGCTGCAAGGGAGGATAGAAAACATAAATGCTTACCAAACTTGATTTTGTGCTTTGACATACTACTCAGGGAAAAAAAAAAAAAAAAAAAGAAAGCAGACATTTTCACCAGGTTTTATTGCCAAGGTTTAATTTAATTCTTTTCAGTTTTTGTTTGGTAGTTGTTTTTTTTTTTTAATCCCCCAAGCCATCAGATAGCTGGAAAAGAACTAACACTAAATATATGGCAGCATAATCCTTTCATCAGTTAGATCAGACTCATTTGAGAACATACTACCCTTGTGTTAGCTACTTCTGTTTGCAAATAAAGGCAAGAATAATAAACCACAAAGTCCTAATATATCCATGCTATATTTATCTTTCCCTCTGCAGGACTGTGCCAGTGGGCAGCAGAAGGAAGGTTTTTTCTCAAGGGGAAAAAAAGTCGAAGTATTTAGGAATTACCTAAATAAATAAATAAATACATACTACTACTACTAGTAATAATAATAAAAATGACCAGCCAAACAAAAAATCAAAATTAAACTGTCATGATGGATTAAGATTATTAGGAAAACAATTTGCTATGAAGTTTATGTTTTATGCCTATTTCATGAAAACTTTTTTTGACAGTGGAAGGAAAAAGCAACTACATCTGCCAATGAAAGTTGCCATTAACATAGCTTCTAAGGTCAGGTCATTAAAGAAAAACATTTACATAGCTGTGGCTTACAACCTCTTAGCCCCAGGTGAAGGTTTTTTTCACAAAAGGCAAAAGGTTATTTTGTTTGTTTGTTTGTTTGATTGTTGTTGGGGTATTTTCCCCATATCTTTTAACAAGGGGCAAAATGCATACTTTTTGTTAGGAGGAGTTGAGCCTTCACAGACCTGAGGATAAGTCTTAGCAGCGATTCTTTTCTCAGCCTTCTCCATACTATCTAGACTGTGTAAAAAAAGAAACATGGTGCACTTTCATCATTTCCAGAGCCTCGTGTTTCAGGGTATTTGTGACTAATGGTAACTAGATGATTATAAGTTTTTCAAGGGAGAAATAACAGCACTTTTGTTTATGTCTTTCTCCTTCCTCCTGACTCAGGAAGTTTTTACCCCGTAATTGCCTGCAGTGGTGCAGTACTGCCCTTTTGGAAATCTTAAGAGCTCTACTAAAAGCAAGGTTAGCTTTAATCATCAAGGTTCTCAGGGAAGCCTTGCCATCATCTACTCCAATGCCTGCTCATAGCAGGGTCACCAAGCCCAAAATGACTAGGATGGAGGCTCTTTAACCACTCTGACAACATGTTCTACTGTTCTTCTACCCTCACAATAAAAATAGGGAGCTTTCCTGTATTTCAGTTTTGTGCACATTGCCTTTTATGCTGTCACTAAATACAGCTGAAGAGCTTTTTACCCTGTCATCTTTACTTCCCTGCATGAGATATTTATGGATAAGATTCGCCCTAGCCTTTTCCGTGATGAACATTCCCAAAATTCTTAGCCTTTCCTTATATGATAGGCCCTCCAGTCCTCTCATTCACTTGATGTCCCTTCACTAGATGCCAGTAAGTCCACATCTGTCTTGTGCTGGGGAGACTGGACTCACCACTTCACTAGGGATGAGTATTGAGGAAGGATCACCTTCACTGACATACTGGCAAAATTCTTCCTAAAACCAAAAGGCTTTTGGACTTTGTTGCTTTAAAGGCACGTTGTCTACCAGCATCAATATGGCAAGAAAAGTTTCTCCCCAGCACGTGTGGATGTCAGGTTATTTCTGAAAGGGCAGGGCTCCGCATTTTGTTAGTCTTCATGAAATTCCTATCAATCCAATTTTCTTTTAACCTGTCCAGGACTCTCTGTATGGCAACACATTCTTCTGGCCTATTAACCTCTGCCACTGTTTTTGTGCAACCCGTGAATAAGTGCGGGGTCTGCCTGTCATCCAAGTGTTTAGTGTGAATATTAAATTCTATTGGCCCCTGGGGTATGCAACTAGTGAATGACTTCCAAATCATGCTTTGTGTTATAACATTTTGAGCCCAGCATTTCACCATA
>VWZE01006895.1:92906-105307 GCA_013396675.1 Eubucco bourcierii | reverse complement strand
CCTCAGCCTCTCCTCACCAGGCAGTGCTCCAGTCCCCTCATCATCCTCACAGCCCTCCACTGGACCTTCTCCAGCAGATCCCTGTGCCTCTGAAACTGGGGAGCCCAAAACTGAAGGTAGTCCTCAAGATGAGATCTCACCAGGGCAGAGCAGAGGAGGAGGAGAACCTCCCTTGATCTGCTGGACACACTCTGCTTAATGCCCCCCAGGCTCCCTTTGGCCCTCTTGGCCCCCAGGGCACATTGCTGCCCAGGGATGTTCTCCAGCAGCACTCCCAGGTCCCTCTCCACAGGGCTGCTCTCCAGCAGATCACCTCCCAGCCTGTACTGCTGCAGTGTATTCTTCCTCCCCAGGTGCAGGACTCTGCACTTGTCCCTGTTGAACCTCATTTGGTTCCTCTGTGCCCAGCTCTCAGTCTGTCCAAGTCTCTCTGGATGGCCTCACAGCCTTCAGCTGGATCAGCCAAGCCTCTCAGTTTGGTGTCAGCAGCAAACTTGCTGAGCAGACTCTGTCTGTCCTCTCATCAATGTCACTGATGAAGATTCATATACTTAATTCATATAAATTTGTTTACACTTTCAGAGGAAGTCATATCCTGCCTTTGTATAGGCCAGACCTGATGAAATGTAGTCATATAACCCCTGAAAAGATTTTACCCCTCACAGTGCACATGTTCTCTCAACTTTACAATTACAGCAATGCTAATAACTGTAATTAAGAATTTCACTGCACCAATAAAAAAAGTTTGCTGAGGGAAAGGTTGTTATTAAAATAAGAACAATTCAGTATTTTTTTATCTATCAAGCTACTAAGAATTTGAGTCTGAAACAAATAGAGTTCTGAAAATGAGAAACATGATGAACATATAGTAAATATAGTTTTTATATATATATATATATATATATATTGTTAATAATATTATTGTTATATATATAGTTAATATATAGTTTATGTCATTAATAAAAATATACAGTTTATATAGAATCATAGATTGGTAAGGTTGGAAGGGACCTCAAGGATCATCCAGTTCCAACCCTCTGCCATAGGCAGGGACACCTCCCACTAGTACAGGTCACTCAGGGACTCCTCCAACCTGGCCTTGAACACCTCCAGGGAGGGAGCAGCCACAACCTCCCTGGGCAACCTGTGCCAGTGTCTCACCACCCTCACTGCAAACAACTTCCTCCTAACATCCACTTTAAATCTCCCCTCTGACACTTCAAACCCATTCCCCTTGTCCTGGCATTCCCAGACCTTGTCAATAGTCCCTCCCCAGCCTTCCTGGAGCCCCCTTCAGATCCTGGAAGGCTACTCTAAGCTCTCCTGGAAGCCTTCTCTTCTCCAGGCTGCACAGCCCCAACTCTCTCAGCCTGTCCTCACAGCAGAGCTGCTGCAGCCCTCTCAGCATTTTCCTGGCCTCCTCTGGACCCACTCCAACAGGTCCATGTCCTTCCTGTGCTGAGGGCTCCAGAACTGCACCCAGGACTGCAGGTGGGGTCTGAGGAGACAGAGTAAATTCTGCAGTTCTAGTTGCTACGTGGAAGATGCAGAGCAGGAAGAACAAGTTTTCTTCACAGGGGTAAGATGGATGTAAAAGCATTACAGTAATTCTCAGATGAGGATGCTGCAGGATGTCCAGTAGAACAAAGGGGCAGAATCCCCTCCCTTGCCCTGCTGGCCACAGTTCTTTTGCTGCAGCCCAGGACTCTGTTGGCTGTCTGGTTTGCACTCACACTGCAGGTTCATGTTGAGCTTTTCATCAAATATTTTCATCAATATAACAAGAGTGTGGATGTTATGACAAGATTGGAGTTGGCTACTCCAGCAACTCAAATAATGATGATTTTACAACAGAAAGTTACACATTATTGTAGTGCTACACTACATTTCACTATTCTATTTCTAATCAGGATTAAGAGTGTGTTGCTTCACTGAGAGATTGTATCACAGTATCAGAGTCTCACAGTATCACCAGTGTTGGAAAGCTCATCAAGTCCAACCCATCACCACAGCCCTCAAGACCAGACCATGGCACCAAGTGCCACGTCCAAACCTGCCTTGAACCCCTCCAGGGACGCTGACTCCACCACCTCCCTGGGCAGCCCATTCCAGCAGTCAATGACTCTCTCAGGCAACAACTTTCTCCTCACCTCCAGACTAAACTTCCCCTGGCACAGCTTCAGACTGTGTCCTCTTGTTCTGGTGCTGCTTGCCTGAGAGAAGAAAGCAACCTCCTCCTGGCTACAACCACCCTTCAGGTAGCTGGAGACAGCAAGAAGGTCTCCCCTGAACCTCCTCTTCTCCAGGCTAACCAATCCCAGCTCCCTCAGCCTCTCTCCATAGGGCTGTGCTCCAGGCCTCTCCCCAGCCTCGTTGCCCTTCTCTGGACACACTCAAGCACCTCAATGTCCTTCTTCAATGCAGGGGCCCAGAACTGGACACAGGACTCAAGGTGTGGCCTAAGCAGTGCAGAGTCCAGGGGGAGAATGAGCTCCCTGCTCCTGCTGGCCACACTATTCCTGATGCAGGCCAGGATGCCATTGGCCTTCTTGGCCACCTGGGCACACTGCTGGCTCATGTTCAGGCAGGTGTCAATCAGCACCCCCAGATCCCTTTCTGTTTGGCTGCTGTATGGGTTTAAACATATGCTTAGTTGTTTAGATAGTGGTTGATTCTCCAAAGTATAACTCTGTTTCTAAAATAACTTTGTTGTCCTCCCTGCAGGTGTCCAAGCCTCAAAGCTACTTGCTGTAATTTTCAAAAATCCTCTTGAAGTGACAGCATCAGCTCTTGTCAGGACTCTCATTACCTCGCCTCAGTACTGCACAGTGGATCTAACTCAATTGGCAACCTGCATAACACCAGCAAAATTACATTTGTGCAAAGAGCAGGGCACAGACTGCATCACTGAAATGGGATTGATGGCTCAGGATAGCCTACGGGCCTTATCCTTTTCAGGTTGTGCACTTCAAATTTGATTCAGCCCTAGTTGCAAATATGAAGCAGCTAAAATCCTTGCATCATTTGTCTCATGTCAGGCAGAAAGGGACCTGGGGGTATTGGTAGACAGTAGCTGAACAGGAGGCAGCAGTGTGTGCAGGTGGGCAGGAGAGCCAATGGCATCCTGGTCTGGATCAGGAGCAGTGTGGCCAGCAGGAGCAGGGAGGTTCTTGTGCCCCTGTGCTCAGCACTGCTCAGGCCACACCTTGAGTGCTGTGTCCAGTTCTGGGCCCCTCAATTCAAGAGAGATGTTGAGGTGCTGGAAGGTGTCCAGAGAAGGGCAGCAAGGCTGGGGAGGGGTCTGGAGCACAGCCCTGTGAGGAGAGGTTGAGGGAGCTGGGGGTGTGCAGCCTGCAGAAGAGGAGGCTCAGGGCAGAGCTCATTGCTCTCTGCAGCTACCTGAAGGGAGGTTGTAGCCAGCTGGGGTTGGGCTCTTCTGCCAGGCACCCAGCAACAGAAGGAGGGGACACAGTCTCAATCTGTGCCAGGGGAGGTCTAGGCTGGATGTTAGGAGGAAGTTGTTGGCAGAGAGAGTGATTGGCATTGGAATGGGCTGCCCAGGGAGGTGGTGCAGTGCCCATCCCTGGAGGTGTTGAAGCAAAGCCTGGCTGGGGCACTTAGTGCCATGGTCTGGTTGCTTGGCTGGGGCTGGGTGCTAGGTTGGGCTGGGTGAGCTTGGAGGCCTCTTCCAACCTGTTTGATTCTATGATTCCATGATTCTATGTATTACTTTGCTGAAATCAAGAGCTATGTCAGGAAACATGCATGAATCTTTATGATGGTTGACAGCAATGACTCTCAAAGCTTTTCAACTGGAAGACTTCCTACAGCTTTTGAAAGAGATGTGGATGCATTTCGAATAATTTCAGCATGAAGTTATTCATTTGCAATTAACTAAAAGGGGGCAGAACTTTCAATGCTCTCTACTGGTTTTATTTTCTCCTACTCAGTTGTTTGCCAGCTTGCATTCATAAGAAAGCCTGTGGCTTGAAGAATACTGAACAGTTTCCTAAATCACAGCTCATTATCTTAGGAAATGGTAATTATTGACACACTGTGGGTTAAGAGACATCACTCTAGACATCTGTGCATGTCTTGAGAATGCTTCTTCCAAATGCAAGTCTGTGATGAGGATCTAAGTGTTACCTTCTGCTGAAAACATGGCTCCTCTGTCAGTCTAATTCTGAAGGAAATCTAGATACAGTCTGCTTCTTAATACTGTGCAGAGCAGCATTCAGAAGGGTCACTTCAGCTGCAGCCAGAGAGATTTCACACAGAGCCTTTGTTCGGCAGTAAGATGATAACATTGTAGCAGCTTTATACTGGATGAGGTTGTTGAATTATACGGTACAGAATTATACAGCTAGCTGAAAATCATCAGTGAAAGGCTACATAAAGCTCACAGCCAAGTGAACTAGGCTGGAATGCAGTGGACCCTACATCCTGATTCAGAAATGCTTCACTTTGTGGTCTCCACATTGGAGCAAACATTCATCCAGTGTAGAGGTCTGTCTAAAGCTGAGAGCATAGAGCCCTGCTGAGAAAGGCATTAACCACTGCTTAGTGCTTATAATTGATGAGCCTAGAGAAAGGAAGGCTTCCAGGAGACCTTAGAGTAGCCTTCCAGGATCTGAAGGGGGCTCCAGGAAGGCTGGGGAGGGACTATTGACAAGGGCTTGGAATACCAGGACAAGGGGCAATGGGTTTGAAGTGTCAGAGGGGAGATTGAAAGTGGATGTTAGGAGGAAGTTGTTTGCAGTGAGGGTGGTGAGACACTGGCACAGGTTGCCCAGGGAGGTTGTGGAGCACAGAATCACCCAACGTGGTCAAAGATCATGTTGGGTGATTCTGTGCTCCACAGCCTCCCTGGAGGTGTTCAAGGCCGGGTTGGAGGAGGCCTTGAGTGACCTGTGCTAGTGGGAGGTGTCCCTGCCTATGGCAGGGGGTTGGAACTGGATGATCTTTGAGGTCCCTTCCAACCTTACCATTCTATGATTCTATGTCTTCAGCATGTGCTTTAAAGACCCCCTTTAGCTGGTGACTAGGTGAAGGGCTGCATATGAGCTATACTTGGAAATTGTTCCTCAAATAAACCATGGCAGCTTTAGTGCCCAACACCTGACAGAGTTAAATGCTTTGTTTACACAGTCTTCTTGGTTTACTATATGAAACAACTCTGTTTCAATTTCTGGACATTGTGGAAATTCTGGAAAAGTACTTAGAAAGAGAAGTCTGAACTTAGAAATAAAAAAGGAAGCAGAAGTAGAGATATGGGTACAGTAATTGGCAATAGCCTTCACTAAACACAATGATACACACATTACTAGTGCTAAAAGGCATTGTTGGTGGATAGGAATTGTGGCGGGGCACATCCAAGTGCCTGCCCCAGGGAAGGTTGGAATAGGGCCTGAAACTGTTCTGCTTCCCCCCACCCATCTGGTTTGGAATGTGAAAGGAGTAGGTGCTAAGTACCCCACCCTACCCCCGCGTTTTTGAACGGGGGAGAGCAAATCAACCCAGCATATATATGGCAACAGGACACATTATCTAGGGGGACTCATGTTGTGGTAGGCCTGAATAGGCCAAAGGTGGGCTTGTACATATCATGGCTTGCCCAGGCATGCTCCCCTGCTCCCCCTCCCTCTGTGTTGGGGATGGTGACCACAGGAAAGGGGACAAAAGCCCCAGCTTCACCTAATATGGCCAAACTGCCATCCTGATTGGCTAATCTATGTCCAAAGGCCCATCAGAATCCGGTTGAAATGGATATAAAGGATGAGCAGGCAGCACATTGGGTGGGTTTGCTATTGTACTCTTACTACCTCATCCATCCTGAGCTGGGTGGGACCCCAAGCAGCACCATCAGGCTCTGCTGCCTCCACGCATTCAGCCTGCACAGCCAGCCTGACACCGTGCCCAGACTGCACATCACAGACATCTGCCTGCACATGAGAGCCTGCTGCCAAGAGAGCCAGGACCAGCTCAGAGATGTCTGCCTCCTCTAGCTGAAGCACCCAGGAGCCTGAGGAAACTCCAAAGCCTCTAACAGCTTCCAACCCGGCAGCAGCCCTGCCATGTGGTTTGGGTATTGTCCCAGGATATTTTTTGTGAGTCAATACTTCAAGCGTCTTATAATCATTAATTGCCTTCTGCCATAAGCAGAAAGGAGCTTCCTGAGTGTTAACCTTCTCTGCCAGTAAAATGTTTGCTTATGTTAGTTGCCTTTGAAGGGTTCCAGTTTACCTGTTCCCTGCATGTACAAATTTCCAAACCCTGCGTTTTTGAACCTTGGATATAAGTTTTGTGGCGAGATTTAATGTTAATAAACAGTTGTCATAGTTACTAACAATCTCTGCCTGGATATCAAAATTAATATAATTATTAATTTTGAAACAGTCTCTCCCTTACAACTCAGAAGAGAGAACTCAGAAGACAGACTTTACCGTGGGACTTTACCAGAGACTTTGCCAGTGGAACTTTAAGAGGGAACTTTGAGAGGGACTTTGAGGCAGACTTGGAAGAGACTGCTATGTTGGGATTTAAGAGGGACTACTAGCAACAGACTGCCAACCACAGACTGCCAGCGTCAGACTGTCAGATCCTGCCTTGAAGGGACCTGCCTCTGCCAACCAGGAGCCCCACGGTCTGCCGCGGAAGCCTGCCGTGAGCAGCCTTTCCGTTCCCTGGGGCTTTAGGCTGCCTTTGTTCCTAAGTGCAGCAAAGCTATTTTTTATAGCAAACCCTTTCCCAAGCTTTCTGATGTCTCTGAATTACTAAACTCCTTGTAGCAGCATCCTTGTGAGAGATTTTCCCGACCGAATTCCCGAATCCCATCTAATTAATTTTATATAATGTTGTGGGCAGGGCTTGCTGGAAGTAAAATAACTGCAGATTTTATAATTCCTGCCTTCTGAATCCACACAACCAATTCAGGAATTCAGACACTCATTTTAAGAGACAATGCCTCTCCCCAGAAAAAGGCTGGCTGCCAAACCCTGTATATGTGAAAAGCAATACCAATACCTTTAATTACCAGGTTGCTGCTATGGGAGAGGGCCTGCTTCACATGAAGCAAATGCACCTGATTCTCCACTCACCTCTACAAGAAGAGCACTTCTATCAAGGTCAGTATAATGATTCACAGAATCACAGAATGGTAAGGTTGGAAAGGACCTCAGAAATCATCCAGTTCCAACCCACTGCCATAGACAGGGACACCTCCCACTAGCACAGCTCACTCAAGGCCTCCTCCATCCTGGCCTTGAACACCTACAGGCAGGGAGCAGCCACAACCTCCCTGGGCAACTTGTCCCAGTGTCTCACCACCCTCACTGTAAAGAACTTCCCCCAAACATCCAGTCTAAATCTCAACTCTGCCAATTCAAACCCATTCCCCTTGTCCTGGCATTCCCAGACCTTGTCAATAGTCCCTCCCCAGCCTTCCTGTGGGCTACCTTCAGATCCTGGAAGGCTACTCTAAGGTCTCCTGGAAACCTTCTCTTCTCCAGGCTGAAGAGCCCCAACTCTCTCAGCCTATCCTCACAGCAGAGCTGCTGCAGCCCTCTCAGCATCCTGGTGGCCTCCTCTGGACCCACTCCAACACTTCCATGTCCTTCCTGTGCTGGGGGCTCCAGAACTGCACCCAGGACTGCAGGTGGGGTCTGAGGAGAGCAGAGCATCCCCTCCCTTACCCTACTGCCCACACTGCTCTTGCTGCAGCCCAGGACTCGGGCTGCATTCCTCATTTATTAATTAAATATGAGGAGAATCATGCCTATGAGGCATTGCACTTTTGTTGCATTTTATTTTAATCCCCTACAAAACCTCTTTTTTTTTTTTTTTTTTTTTTTTTTTTTTTTTTTTTTTTTTTTCCCCTGATGTAGGAGACTACATTGGCTTGGATAGAACCAAGATGTCTTCATTAGGAATGATCTTTCTGCTGACACAACTCTCTTCAGGCAGAATTTCTTCCTTTAAGCTTTCTGCTTTGATGTTGAACCAGTCCCCTTAGTGAAGGATCAGTGAATACAGGGAGACAAGGAATGAAGGGACATCAGGTGCTTTCTTGGAAATGCTCATATCTTGTTTACCAGAACAAAAATAAAGGAGCACCAAATCACTCAAGGACAAAAGAAATGGGAAGGCTTTTGAAATCCATGAGCCAGAAAGGGGAGCAGTAATACAGTGTGTGGACTGCTGCTCAGCATGGCAGGGAATTAACACACCTTTTGAGCTAAGAGGCCAACCATAAGGATAATGAGATCTAGTTTCATCTAAGCTGGCATGTTTTATGTGTACAAATAAATGAAAACCTTGCATGGGCCACATTAACTCAGACTGAACCTCTGCTGCCTTTGAAAGCCTGTTTTGCACAGCTAAGCAAACAGAGGAAGAAAAACAACAGTTAAATCACTCTTTGTAAATGTGTCACTGAATACACAGACTAGATTTTTTATTTCCTTTGCTACACATATGAAAAATAATAAGGAATGACTATTTACATCCTAAAAACTATATAGTTTATAAAGAATCATAGAATGGTAAGGTTGGAAGGGACCTCAAGGATCATCTAGTTCAAACCCCCTGTCATAGGCAGGGACACCTCCCACTAGCACAGGTCACTCAAGGCCTCCTCCAACCTGGCCTTGAACACCTCCAGGCAGGGAGCAGCCACAACCTCCCTGGGCAGCCTGTGCCAGTGTCTCACCACCCTCACTGCAAACAACTTCCTCCTAACATCCACTTTCAATCTCCCCTATGACACTTCAAACCCATTGCCTCTTGTCCTGGCATTCCAAGCCCTTGTCAATAGTCCCTCCACAGCCTTCCTGGAGCCCCCTTCAGATACTGGAAGGCTACTCTAAGGTCTCCTGGAAGCCTTCTCCTCTCCAGGCTGCACAGCCCCAACTCTCTCAGCCTGTCCTCACAGCAGAGCTGCTGCAGTCCTCTCAGCATCTTGGTGGCCTCCTCTGGACCCACTCCAACACTTCCATGTCCTTCCTGTACTGGGGGCTCCAGAACTGCACCCAGGACTGCAGGTGGGGTCTGAGGAGAGCAGAGCAAAGGGGCACAATCCCCTCCCTTGCCCTGCTGGTACCATACAACAGAGAAAAGCTGGTACCATATAACAGAGAAATAAAATATGCCTTATGGCACATGCCTGCTTCAACAGGTGCAGCACACAGAAGAAAATTAATTTTTAAGCCCTAGAGATTTTTTGTTTCTCATTCATAGTCTTATTATAGCAGAAGGCAATTGATGGGATATGCTTGGTCCTACTGAGTATTTGCTCTAGGCAGGCTAGAAATCAGCACCATTCTGCACAGACAAATTCACTTTGTACTCCAGTCACCCTCATACTAGATGAAAAGAGACATGAAAATTTAATAACAAGGAGAGGAAGAAGATTGCAGTCTCAAAAGACCCTGATGAAATTTAAGCTTCTTTGTTTCACTTGGCACTTACCCCTCAACTATAAGCAAACTTAATCTTCTAATTCTTCCAAAAACAGTTCATAGAAGTTTAAGTTACATTGTTCCTTTCCAAAATGTTACCACATGAAAGAAGAGAAACAACCATCAAGGCAGACATGACTCTCCTGAAAAAAAATCATGACATATTTTCTAAAGGTCTTGGTTTCTAAAACAGGGGTGGGGTGGGGTGGCATGTGTGTCTTGAGTATTTTCTTCAGTGGAGGCCAGTAAAACTATATTCTTAATGCAGCCCAGAGCCTGCAACATGTTTTGTAGAGGTATAATGCTTGGAGATGAGCAAAAACATTTTATTGACGATATGTAGAAAATGTAAGAATGGCTACTTCATGCAAAAAAAAAAGAAAAAACAAGTGGAGAAATCTTGGTTTAACCAATACAGGTTGGGCAGTGACTGGCAATCCCAAGCACCAATATAGGCTGGGCAGTGCCTGGCTGGAGAGCAGCCCTGAGGAGAGGGACTTGGGAGTGCTGGTGGATGAGAAGCTCAATATGAGCTGTCAGTGTGCTCTGGCAGCCCAGGGAACCAACCAGAGCCTGGGCTGCATCAAGAGAAGTGTGGAAACCAGGGTGAGGGAAGGGATCCTCCCTCTGTGCTCCACACTGGTGAGACCTCACCTGGAGTGCTGCATCCAGTTCTGGAGCTACTGTTGCAAGAGGGCTATGGATGTGCTGGAAGGTGGCCAGAGAAGGGCCACGAGGATGAGCAGAGGGCTGGAGCTGCTCTGCTGTGAGGAGAGAGTGAGGGAGTTAGGGCTGTGCAGTCTGGAGAGGAGAAGGCTCCCAGGTGACCTTATTGTGACCTTTCAGTATCTGAAGTGGGCTATAAGAAAGCTGGGGAGGGACTATTTAGGAAGTCAGGCAGTGATAGGACTGGGGGGAACGGAGCAAAGCTGGAAATGGGGAGATTCAGACTGGATGTTAGGAAGAAGTTCTTCACCATGAGGGTGGTGACACCCTCATGAAAGGGTGGCCCAGGGAGGTGGTGGAAGCTTCATCTCTGGAGAAGTTTAAGGCCAGGCTGGATGAGGCTGTGGCCAGCCTGATCTGGTGTGAGGTGTCCCTGCCTATGGCAGGGGGGTTGGAAGTGGATGATCCTTGTGGTCCCTTCCAACCCTGACTGATTTTAAGATTCTGTGACTCTAACCTGAAACAATAAGATGGTGTTCTGAACTGATAGGCAGAGAGTACCTGACGAATAAGCAAACACTCTTTTTGGTCACATACTTATCACAGTAGAACCAAACCTTAGAATTTTATCTAATCTAACACTGCTCCATGGCAAAAAAAAAAAAGAAAAAAAAAAAAAGAGAGAGACTATGAGCTTTAGCTACTGTGACATTTGCTTTTGTTAGACTGATGTTGAAGCAGGAACCTCTGCAAAAGAAAGTTGACAAGTAACAAGAGATACCACCTAAAGCTTCCACAGCCACATTCTCTATAGCTCATCTTTCAGAAGTCATAGAATCATAGAATCATAGAATGGGAAGGTTCCAGTTCCAACCCCCTGCCATAGGCAGGGACACCTCCCACTAGTACAGCTCACTCAAGGCCTCATCCATCCTGAAGTTGAGCACCTCCAAGGAGGTTGTGGAGCACAGAATCACCCAATGTGATCAAGGATCACATTGGGTGATTCTGCGCTCCACAACCTCCCTGGGCAACCTGTGCCAGTGTCTCACCACCCTCACTGCAAACAACTTCCTCCTAACATCCAGTTTCAATCTCCCCTTTGCCACTTCAAACCCGTTCCCCTTGTCCTGGCATTCCCACACCTTGTCAATAGTCCCTCCCCAGCCTTCCTGTAGGCCCCTTCAGATACTGGAAGGTTACTCTAAGGTCTCCTGGAAGCCTTCTCTAAGGTCTCCTGGAAGCCTTCATAAACTCATAAATCCTTGTGTGACAATGTCTGATCTTGATGTGGGGTATATTATGGAGGTTCATTTCTTTGCTAAAACAGTGAGGAGGGAAACTGTTCTTTCTTGAAAGTTTGAAATACCATCACTTAATTTATTGCCTTTAAACTTATTTTCCATGTAAGTAAGTTAGAACCCCAAACCCAGAGGTGTACCTTTGTGAAAGTGTCAGTTCAAAGTTCAAGTGTTAGGAGATTGTAAGGCTGCAGGATTACATGTAACCACAACACTTCCCTCCATTCATTCAACTGCCTCATACATCCTTTTAAACTATCATTTCTCCTGAGCACTACATCCAGCTCTCTAATCAGTCACTCAAGTGAAGAACACTTGTGGAACTTGTCCTAGCATCCTAGTTAGACTGCAAATCAATCCCTCTGTTAGGGATGAGACCATCTACTCATGCCGAAAAAAAAAAAAAAAAAGTTGATCAGAAGCAATATATTCACTCTTTCATTAAAATCCCCCAATTCATTCAAATGCAGTACTCACAAAGAATGGGATAAGACCAGAAGCTTTGTCTTCATCCAAAACCTTCTTTAGAGCTGAACCACAAACGCTGAACGTATCATCCGAAGGAACACTTTTAATCTTCACACCACCAATCAGTGCAGCCCTTTCCACTGATGAGTGAGCCTGCAAGTACATGGGCAGAGTTTAAGGTATTTTTATTTGAATGTAAGAAGTTAATTTGAATTTTAGAAGAAAAATGAAAATTTCTTTCAACTAAAGCAGCATTTGAGAGCCTTGGGCTGCTGCTGGTATGTAAGAGATACATAGAATCATAGAATGGGAAGGTTGGAAGGGACCTCAAGGATCATCCAGTTCCAACCCCCTGCCATAGGCAGGGACACCTCCCACTAGCACAGCTCACTCAAGGCCTCCTCCAACCTGGCCTTGAATACCTCCAGGGAGGGAGCAGCCACAATCTCCCTGGGCAACCTGTGCCAGTGTCTCACCACCCTCACTGCAAACAACTTCCTCCTAACATCCA
>VWZE01006895.1:81434-92641 GCA_013396675.1 Eubucco bourcierii | reverse complement strand
CCTGTTCCTCAGGACTGCTCTCAGCCATTCCCCATCCAGCCTGTATTTGTGCTTGGCATTGTGCCTACCCAGGTGCAGAACCTTACACTTGGCCTTGTTGAATGTCCTGAGGTTGGCCTGGGCACAGCTCTGCAGCCTGTCCAGGTCCCTCTGCATGGATCCCTGCCCTCTAGCAAGTCGACTGTGCCACACAGCTTGGTGTCACACCTCCCTCTCTTTCATATAGATACACACAGGGGCACAAAACACACTAATGGGAACCATGAAGTATTTTTGAGGCCATTGCCATGGGATCATCCAGAGAACAGTTCAGTTAACCTCAGTGAGACCTTTAATTAATGTGTTCCCAGTTAGGTAGAATTGATACAAGCACAGAAAAGAATAAACCAAAACAGAGGGGAGGATAAACATAGGAAGATATGTTTTAGAAGAAGATTTACTATGAATTTGTATCTCAATAGTGCCTCTTGTTAAAGTACTTCAGTAAACTAACTAAGCACAAAACAGAGATAATTTGGAAGTCTGGCCTTGAAATGTTAACTTCTGAAGTGCTTATTCTCCCAGGCACCCAGTGACAGAAGGACACTGTCTCAAGCTGCACCAGGGCAGGTTCAGGTTGGAACTTATGAAGAAGTTATACACAGAAAGAGTGATTGGCTTTGGAATGGGCTGCATCACCATTCCTGGAAGTGTTTAAAAGGAGAATGGATGAGGCACTTGGTGCCATGGGTTAGATAATTAGAAGGGTTAGGTGATAGGTTGGACTCGATGGTCCTAGAGGTCTTTTCCAAGCTGTTTATTCTGTGATTGTGTGATTCTGTGAAGTGGAAAACAATGTGTGTACCATAGCAATACCATACTTCTTTCAAGTGTACAGTAGAAAGAGGTATTTTATAAGTGATTTATACAAGAAGCTCAAATAAGTAATCTATAACCATACACTGAGGTTGTTAACCAGCCAGAATCTCTGACTTGCTTTCTGAAGCCTCTGAAACTGTATTAAGGCATTCTGATAACCACAGCCATCCACAATCTTAAGGTTAAAACTGCCAAAATCCTTTTGCATTATAACAAACATTTAGCAACCAATGGCTCCATGGAATGCTTAGTCCTTGGCAAAGAACCCAGGAATCTCCCACCAGCCTCAAGGAGAGGAAGAAACTAAACAGAAATCAGTGAAACGAGTGGGCACCTCGCTAAAGGTAGACAAATAAACATGCCTAAAACAGGTTGACAAAGGAAATGGCTTGAGAAAATGTAAGAATATAACTTCTGTACGAGTTCCAGTCATGTGCCTACTGTCAGGAGTAGCACAATGGTCCACTCAGCTCTGAGCTCTGAACCTGGAGAAGAGAAGGATCCAAGGAGACCTTAGAGTAGCCTTCCAGGATCTGAAGGGGGCTGCAGGAAGGCTGGGGAGGGACTATTGACAGGGTCTGGGAATACCAGGACAAGGGGAATGGGTTTGAAGTGGCAGAGGGGAGATTGAAAGTGGATGTTAGGAGGAAGTTGTTTGCAGTGAGGGTGGTGAGACACTGGCACAGGTTGCCCAGGGAGGTTGTGGCTGCTCCCTGCCTGGAGGTGTTCAAGGCCAGGTTGGAGGAGGCCTTGAGTGACCTGTGCTAGTGGGAGGTGTCCCTGCCTATGGCAGGGGGTTGGAACTGGATGATCCTTGAGGTCCCTTCCAACCTTCCCATTCTATGATTCTATGATTTAGTCTGTCTTGCAAGAGAAGCTTCAGCCAGCTTAACCCAGGCACTAAACCAGACAGAAATCTTCTTTTGTCAGCCCTGCTCTGTACTCATTAACTCAAAGTAAAATTACTTCAGTGGGCTGAAGATGTCAAAACGCCTAGAAGCTAAAATGTTCTCCTAAGTAAATAAAGTTTCTTTTGTGGATTGTTGCCTCTGAGTCACACAGGTCTGTTCTTAACGCAGGACTGGTGAGCTCTACAACAATCTGCTTTGAAAGGTCAGCCATATCTTAAGGCAAATCCTCCTGTAGCCATGAGATCCTCTGACCTTCAGTAAGCAGGAAAGCCTGTCAGTCCTCATTTGCAGGTCAGACAATTACATGGGATGAAAATTCAAATCAAATAAAAAGACTTTGTGCATCACTGGGTCAGAGTTTGAGCCCTGGGAGTAGCAGTCTGCACAATGTAGACCTACAGGTCCCACACAAAACAAGGACACAAATTCTTTGTGCCATCTGAATACAATTCTTTCCTCGTGCTTACTTCTCCTGACTCTTACCACCCTACAATTGCAGTGCTTTTTAGAATCATAGAATGGTAAGGTTGGAAGGGAGCTCAAAGATCATCCAGTTCCAAGCCCCTGCCATAGGCAGGGACACCTCCCACTAGCACAGCTCACTCAAGGCCTCCTCCAACCTGGCCTTGAACACCTCCAGGGAGGGAGCAGCCACAACCTCCCTGGGCAACCTGTGCCAGTGTCTCACCACCCTCACTCCAAACAACTTCCTCCTAACATCCACTTTCAATCTCCCTTCTGACACTTCAAACCCATTCCCCTTGTCCTGGCATTGCAAGCCCTTCTCAATAGTCCCTCCCCAGCCTTCCTGGAGCCCCCTTCAGATCCTGGAAGGCTACTCTAAGCTCTTCTGGAAGCCTTCTCTTCTCCAGGCTGCAGAACCCCAACTCTCTCAGCCTGTCCTCACAGCAGAGCTGCTGCAGCCCTCTCAGCATCTTGGTGGCCTCCTCTGCACCCACTCCAACACTTCCATGTCCTTCCTGTGCTGGGGGCTCCAGAACTGCACACAGGACTGCAGGTGGGGTCTGAGGAGAGCAGAGCCAAGGGGCACAATCCCCTCCCTTGCCCTGCTGCCCACACTGCTCTTGCTGCAGCCCAGCACACAGTTGCTGTCTGGGCTGCACTCACACTGCAGCCTCATCTGGAGCTTTTCATCACCCCACAGCCCCAGGGCCTGTTCCTCAGGGTTGCTCTCAGCCATTCCCCACCCAGCCTGCAGTTGTGCTTGGCATTGTGCCTACCCACCAGCAAAGGGTAAGTGTACTTTTAACTTGCTCTCCATTGGTTTTTTGCATACATTTAGCAGTAAAACAAGGTAAGCCTGAAACCTGACCATTTTATTCTGCCTAACAGTTATTAATTTATACTAAACATCAAGTAATAAGGAAATTTATTCTACCTCATTGACATTTAGATAAAAAAAGTCACAGCTATTAACAGGCACAACACTGTATGGCCCTTCAGTAAGATTAATGTTTCAGAAAGGTAGTAGCATCAGAACTCACAAGACTTAAAATTGCTTTCATTAAGAGTAAAAGTCTCTCATAGTTCTAACCTGCTGAGAATTTAGCCTAGCTCCAGCTGCTAAATACCACTCACAGTCAAAAATCAAGGATCATGTTTGATGTTTCCTTAAGACATTTTGTAGCTGGATTGACATAGGGAGCTCTTAGGAAATTTTACTTGGAAAACATAGTAAAGTTTGGACTTCTTTAAGTATTATGACCAATTTTCTTTATGCATTAGATTTGTCTGTGTGCATGCACCTACACCCTTGAACACAAGGAGAGGATGTATGTGTGTTCACACATCTTTGTGTTGGAGGGAAATAACACATGCACACATGCACACAAAAGTCTAGATCTAACAAAAGATAGTCTAGACTTAGCTAAAATTAACACCTTACTTGAGTATCTGAGGAAAAAGACTTGGGGTGTGGGCTGATAAAAAGCTCCAGATGAGGCTGCAGTGTGAGTGCAGCCCAGACAGCAACTGTGTGCTGGGCTGCAGCAAGAGCAGTGTGGGCAGCAGGGCAAGGGAGGGGATTGTGCCCCTTTGCTCTGCTCTCCTCAGACCCCACCTGCAGTCCTGGATGCAGTTCTGGAGCCCCCAGCACAGGAAGGACATAGAAGTGTTGGAGCAGGTCCAGAGGAGGCCATGAAGATGCTCAGAGGGCTGCAGCAGCTGTGCTGTGAGGACAGGCTGAGAGAGTTTGTGTTCTGCAGCCTGGGGAAGGCTTCCAGGAGACCTTAGAGTAGCCTTCCAGGATCTGAAGGGGGCTCCAGGAAGGTTGAGTAGGGACTATTGACAAGGTCTGGAAATGCCAGGACAAGGGGAATGGGTTTGAAGTGGCAGAGGGAAGACTTAGACTGGATGTTAGGAGGAAGTTGTTTGCAGTGAGGGTGGTGAGACACGGGCACAGGTTGCCCAGGGAGGTTGTGGCTGCTCCCTGCCTGGAGGTGTTGAAGGCCAGGTTGGAGGAGGCCTTGAGTGAGCTGTGCTAGTGGGAGGTGTCCCTGCCTACGGCAGGGGGTTGGAACTGGATGATGTTTGAGGTCTCTTCCAACCTAAACCATTCTCTGATTCTATGATGTGTATTTCCTTCAGATGAGCTCTTTTTGCAACAAAGCAGTAACACTGGTCTTCAGACATTTATTCCTTGTATTCTGTTAGCACACAAGAGATTCCACTCCAGCTGTGATGTACAAAAGGATTTATACAAGCAAAATTGATTGATTACCAGTCCAAAGAGCTTATACTTAGTTCATCTGCATATTGAGAAGGTTGCAGTCATTAAGCATAGCCCTCATGTGTCCATGTTTATGAGAGTTACTCACCTGATCAGAAGCATAGGCCACCAGCCTGCCCATGATTTCTGCTTCTGTTAGCTCAGGCTTCTCTGACTGCAGCCGACTGACAGCTTTTGTTCTCGCAGCAAGCAGTGACATCAGGGTGGCCTCGCTTGCACTTCCCTGTGGGACAAATTGAAGGAAGGCTCAAAAGAAGGTCATCCCAGAAGACATAAAGCAATGTTTTCTTCTGTATGAAGCTGCAAAGTTGTTAGTGGTAACTGCACAGGAGAAACTGTGCAATCTTTGTGTCCATTTCTGGGCCCCTCAATTGAAGAAGGATATTGAGGTGCTTGAGCGTGTCCAGAGAAGGGTAACGAGGCTGGGGAGAGGCCTGGAGCACAGCCCTATGGAGAGAGGCTGAGGGAGCTGGGATTGGTTAGCCTGGAGAAGAGGAGGCTCAGGGGAGACCTTCTTGCTGTCTCCAGCTACCTGAAGGGTGGTTACAGCCAGGAGGAGGTTGCTTTCTTCTCTCAGGTAAGCAGCAGCAGAACAAGAGGACACAGCTTCAAGCTGTGCCAGGGGAAGTTTAGGCAGGAGGTGAGGAGAAAGTTGTTGCCTGAGAGAGTCATTGACTGCTGGAATGGGCTGCCCAGGGAGGTGGTGGAGTCAGCGTCCCTGGAGGTGTTCAAGGTGGGTTTGGACGTGGCACTTGGTGCCATGGTCTGGTCTTAAGGGCTGTGGTAATGGGTTGGACTTGATGAGCTTTGAGGTCTCTTCCAACCTTGGTGATACTGTGAGACTGTGAGACTGTGATCTCAGACTTTAAGAGTACGTGGAACAGAAAGGGAAGGAATGTCTATTTGATCTCAGGGTTCTCCTTTCTGATCTCTGTGCTGTTCAGTGTAGGTATCAGCCTTGCAATCAGTGCTACAAAGCTGAACTCACAGACTTAATGTATGTGAAAAGGCTCTTTTGAACTAGGCATCTATCCTTTGTTAACCAGTAACAATGGCAGTGACTGCCAATTCCTGTTACTTTGGATTTCTGCATAGTTGACTTCTGACTGTCAACTGTCATTTCTATCAAGCAACACACATAATTATGAAGTTTAATTAATAGAGTTGCCCTGGGCAAGCCAATTATTGTGTCTCAGAGAGAAAAACACTCATCTGACAAAGCAAAAATGTTATGGTTCAATACAGCTAGCTCCAATTCACAGTACAGCACTCATAGAATCAGAGAATGGTAAGGTTGGAAGGGACCTCAAGGATCATTTAGTTCCAACCCCCTGCATTAGGCAGGGACACCTCCCACTAATACAGGTTACTCAAAGCCTCATCTAACCTGGCCTTGAACAGCTCTAGGGAGGGAGCAACCTTATGTCCATCGCCTTCATTGAAAATACACAGATGAAAGGAGCAGTCACACAACATTCCTAAATTGCACTTTGACTCACCAAACGAGTTTAAATTGTGCCTCAAATACTCTGTGACAACAAAGAGGGAAATGATTCTGTGTCAGTTGATCTGTACATTTAATGAGAGAATGCAAGTTCCACAAATCTTTTTCATGGTTTTCCTCTGGAACAGGCAGATGAAGCACACTTTAAACTGCTCTTTTAAACTACACAGAAACAATGTTCATAAATTTCAGTGGGTTTAGGTGTCCATATGCAAGATCAGTTTTCTTTGGTCCTGCTCATCACACTTCCTGACACAAGCCAGGATGCTGTTTGCCTTCTTGGTCACCTCAGCACACTGCTGTCTCATACTCAGCTGGCCATTCATCAACACTCCCAGGTCTTTCTCTGCTGAGCAGTGTGGCAGAGCACACCCAAATCCCTGCCCCACGGGAGGTTTGAATGTGGCACGAAACTGTTCTGCTCCCCCCCAGACCTCTGGTTCCAGAGGTTTGGAACGTGGAAAGAAGTAGGTGCAAAGTTCCTTGCCCCACCCCTGCGGGCTGAACAGGGAAGAGCAAATTGCCCCAGCATAGAGATATGGAACTGGACACAGTGTCTAGGGGGACTTTGACTGAGACTTTGACTCAGACCTTGAGGGGGACCTGGAGTTGGTCCTGGAGTTGGATCTTGAGGGACATCTGGCAGCAGGGTGAGGAGAAAGACAGTCCCTGCTTTCGGGCTGCCACATCCTGACTGCCTGCTGCAGGGACCTGCCTCTGCTGTAAACCGACACCATTGGTGGGCACACTGACAACCAGCCTGGCTTGGCCCTGTGCTGCCCCACGCTCTGTGCCCGTGGCAGCAGTGTCTGCAGTCATTTCGACTCTGGTTCACTCACATTGGACCCTGTGCCTCTGGATTACAATTTGCAGTTCCAGACACTGCCGCAAAGAAGCCAAGGGACCAGCTCCAAATTCCTACTCCACCGCCGTGAGNACAAGGCCTTCTATGGAACTAGATGATCTTTGAGGTCCCTTCCAACCTTACCATTCTATGATTCTATACAACAAGCTTGACTTGCAATACTTCCCAATCACAATCCTGTTATTCACCTCCCACCAGTTCCAAAGTCAGAGCTCTCCACTGGCCTGCCTAGAAGACAAGAACTGGGCAGTGGCAGAATGAGCTTCTGCACAGGGCACTTCTATCGAGCCTTTCATAGAATCATAGAATGGTAAGGTTGGAAGGACCTCAAGGATCAGCCAGTTCCAGCCCCCTGCCATAGGCAGGGACACCTCCCACTAGCACAGGTCACTCAAGGCCTCCTCCAGCCTGGCCTTCAACACCTGCAGGGAGGGAGCAGCCACAACCTCCCTGGGCAACCTGTGCCAGTGTCTCACCACCCTCACTGCAAACAACTTCCTCCTGACATCCACTTTCAATCTCCCCCCTGACACTTCAAACCCATTGCCCCTTGTCCTGGCATTTCCAGACCTTGTCAATAGTCCCTCCTCAACCTTCCTGTAGGCCCCTTCAGATCCTGGAAGGCTACTCTAAGGTCTCCCTGAAGCCTTCTCTTCTCCAGGCTGCAGAGCCTGGATGTTAAATCCTGTACAAAGACAGATTTTAATTTCAAGTGAGGGATTTTTGGGATCTGTGATTAAATATAATGTTAAGGCCCTGTAAAACTGTTAATGTCTTGCCAGGCCGTGCAAGAAGTAAGTACATGGAAGAAATGCACACAAACATATAAAAGAAAATGGCACTAGGATGTTACAAGGGTAAAGTCATTCATTTGACATATGGAAATTTAATCCCCCACTATTCTGGAGACTGCCTGCCTCATCAGGCAAATGACTCAGACTCAAGAATAGCCTCAGCCTTCCAAGGAGTACTATAAGAGGTCCTGGCATCCTGGCTGTCCATTCAGACTGGTGTGTCAACAGTGTGTAGAACAGTTCTTGTAAAAATTTCCTCACATAGAATTGAAGAGCAAAAAAGAAAAAGGGTCTGTTGACCAGCTGAATCTTGCCTTCTGATACACAGCTGGGACCTGCAGTGTGTGCACGCAGCCCATGCAGCCCAGACAGCAACCGAGTTCTGGGCTGCACCAAGAGCAGTGTGGGCAGCAGGGCAAGGGAGGGGATTCTGCCCTTTTGCTCTGCTCTCCTCAGACCCCACCTGCATTCCTGTGTGCAGTTCTGGAGCCTCCAGCACAGGAAGGACATGGAAGTGTTGGAGTGGGTCCAGAGGAGACCACCAAGATGCTGAGAGGTCTGCAGCAGCTCTGCTGTGAGGACAGGCTGAGAGAGTTGGGGCTGTGCAGCCTGGAGAAGAGAAGGCTTCCAGGAGACCTTAGAGTAGCCTTCCAGGATCTGAAGGGGGCTCCAGGAAGGCTGGAGAGGGACTATTGACAAGGTCTTGTAATACCAGGACAATGGGCAATGGGTTTAAACTGGCAGAGGGGAGATTTAGGCTGGATGTTAGGAGGAAGTTCTTTGCAGTGAGGGTGGTGAGACACTGGCACAGGTTGCCCAGGGAGGTTGTGGCTGCTCCCTCCCTGGAGGTGTTCAAGGCCAGGCTGGAGGAGGCCTTGAGTGACCTGTGCTAGTGGGAGGTGTCCCTGCCTATGGCAGGGGGTTGGACCTGGATGATCCTTGAGGTCCCTTCCAACCTTACCATTCTATGATTCTATGACTTGAATCTAGCAACTTGGAAAAGCTTTTGGATATCTCATGACAGACATTTCCAACTTGCCTCAGTTTCCATAAGTCTCCTTCTTATGCTGAAGTTTGCAATGCTTGCAGAACCCAGTTTTAAGGATTTTTTCTGTTCACTTGGCACCAAAGTCTTGTGCCAAATACTTTTGAGGAAAAAAAACCCCAAACCCCTTGGTTCTTGAACTACTTGGCTAACTGGCAAGAAAGATAAATCAGAAATGTTCCTTGCCAGGTCAGAGATAAGTTGAGTCACATTCTCTTTTCACCCTTAAAATACTTTTTCTTTGCAGAATAAAAATACTCTTTAAAATTCCAAGTAGGGACACTTAGCAGCAGTTTATCTAGAGCGAACAGCAGTATACAAACCTCAGGGACAAAGTTGCTTTCTCACTTATTTTTAAAAGCTTTTTTTTTTTTCCCCTCTTGCATGCTGTATTCTGCATTAAGTAAAGCATGATGATACCTTTCCTTCTACTGCAAGCAAACAAAGGTTACCATGGCAAGCAGGCTCAAGAGGCAGAAGAAATATCAGCCAGAGCTGATGTTCATATCCACCAGAGCTCTGAACTGAAATTTTCTTTCAACTCCTGCCATTTTCAAGTGTCATCCTGCACACAACAGCAAAGTGCTTTATATTGACATAGACTTTCAAAGGTAATTAAGAGGCAATTTTCACAGGCTGGGTTTTACCCAATACCACAATAATTACTTGGTATTTACTGAGAGAATGACTGGCACTTTCATACGTTCATGTTGTCTTTGCCTCACGCTCTCTTACTTGTGTCATTATAGTTTCAAGAGCAAGACAAGAAGATTTGTAGCACAAATTACTTCAGCAGCAGCAGGAACACAGAATCCACTTTTGATTCTTGAAATGGACTGGTTTCTGATGAAAACCCTGGGCAAGCCAGCATTGTTGGCCTGGAAGGGCAATACTCTCTGCTGATGAACACTAGGCATAGCTTCTTGCTTTCACTGTGTCGTGGTAGGCCTAAGCAGGCCAAATTAGGCTTGTACGTGTCCTGGTTTGCCCAGAGATGTTTTTCTCTCCCTCCTTCTGTTTTGGGGAGAGCAACCATGGGAAAGAGGACAAAGAATCTGGAGCCACTAAGTCTGGGGTCTGTGGCCTGCCCAGCCCCTGCAGTAAACAAGGTGCACACGGCTGCCTTGTGCAAGGCTGTGTTCTGCCCCAAAAAGGGTAAAGCAAGCCTATGGCTTCACCTAATATGATCAAGCTTGGCTAACTGCCATTCTGATTGGCTATCCTGTGAACAAAGGCCCATCAGCCTTGGGCTGTATGGATAAAAGGAGATGAGCAGGGAGCACAGTGTGTGCTTTGCCATTACAAGGTGTGTCTGATATTATACCTATGCTCTACTATTATATCTGCCATTGTATCCATGCTCCTACGACTTTATTGCATTTAAGCTGTGTGGAACTCCAGCGACCAGGATCAGTCTCTAAAAGCCTCCACGTGATCAGCCTGCACAGCCAGCATGACACCGTGCTGAGACTGCACATCACAAGACATCTGCCTGCACCTGGAAGCCTCCTGCCAAGAAGGGAAGCCCTGGAGATAACACAGACCATCTGGAGAGTCAGGACCAGGTCAGAGATGTCTGCCTCCTTTCCCCAGCACCCAGAAGCCTGGGGAAACTCCAAAGCCTCTAACAAATACCAACAGCAACCCTGCCACGAGCTTTGGGTACTGTCAGATAATATTGTTGTGAGTAAATAAAGCCTCTTGTAATCATTAATTACCTTCTGCCATAAGCAGAAAGTTGCTCCTTGAGTCCATCTAGCAAGCAAGCTGAGTACTGACAGCAAGCAGTACTGACCACAAAGCTTCCTCTGCCAGCTCAATCGAGTTCGATTAATGTGTATATATTTACTACTTATTGCTAGAACCTGTTATAACCTGTGTGTAAAGTTTCCATGAGTGATGCAAAGAACCTGTTATTATTATTAAATTGGTGATTGGGGTGCCACGAGTTCTGAATGTTTCATGTTAATGAACTATATTAATATTTTTTAAATGTCATCTCGCAGTAATTAATTAGCCCTGCCACTACACACTGGCACTGGTACAAAATAAATACGGATGAGATGCATGACATAAGCTTCATTTCTTGAAGACAACAAATTCCCTAGCAACTGATCCTAACAGAGCAAGCAAATGAGTAAAAAGAGTTGCATTGGAAATACACTGGTGGAGCTGCAACTCCACTGAGGAGAATAATAGCAGTTGAGATAACCTGCCTTGGAATATGTTGGGAAGACTTCATGGGAAGAAGCTGTATGCGTTTGCAAGATGAGATCAAAGAAAGAAGCCCTCACTTCAGGTACATTTTAGAAGTCTTTTAGGATAAAATGAATTGTGGCCCAGCCTCCAATCATAGAATCATAGAATGGGAAGGTTGGAAGGACCTCAAGGATCATCCAGTTCCAACCCCCTGCCATAGGCAGGGACACCTCCCACTAGCACAGCTCACTCAAGGCCTCCTCCAACCTGGCCTTGAACACC
>VWZE01006895.1:62823-77852 GCA_013396675.1 Eubucco bourcierii | reverse complement strand
GGTGCAGGACCTTACACTTGGCCTTGTTGAATGTCCTGAGGTTGGCCTGGGCACAGCTCTGCAGCCTGTCCAGGTGCCTCTGGATGGATCCCTGCCCTCTAGCAAGTCGACTGTGCCACACAGCTTGGTGCCAGCTGCACACTTGCTGAGGCTGCACTGATTCCTCTGTCCATGGCACTGACAAAGATGTCAAACAGCACTGGTGCCAGCACTGACCCCTGAGGGACACCACTTGGCACTGGTCTGCAGGTGGACATTGTGCCCCTGATCACCACTCTCTGGGTGCCACCAGCCAGCCAAATCCTTAACTATCAGTGCTCCACCCATCAAATCCATGTTTTTCCAGTTTGGTGCCCAGGATGCCATGTGGGACAGAGTCAAATTCAGCAGAATGTAATCAAGATCTGTCTCTCATTGGAAAGTTGTTGGTTGCTGAGTTTTTGATGGCTGCTGAGTTACTGAAGATATTGAGACCTAACCTTTTTTCACAACATTTTGGTTGGTTGGTTTGGTTTTATTATAGAAGTTCTTCTGCTGCAGCTGGAGGACAGTGAGGGCATACACCTCTTGCCTGAGCATTCTCACCTCTGAGGAATGCTACTTTTCATACTCTCCTCTCTCCCAGGTTGTTATCTCTGTGTTCTGAGCTGAAAACCAGGGATCACTGTACCACACTGCTCTGAATGCTGCAAACATCTCTGTATTTTATTTTCTCACCTTCTTCACGCCAATAACCTGCTCTCCTTGAATGGTTTTACTCCATGGTAAGGGGAAACTGTCTTAACTCCTGTATACCCAATGAATCAGATCTCTCTCTGCTGCATCACATCATATATACTGAAGTGGGGAAACTCACTGGTTGTATTTTCATCAGGTGTTTTCATTTCTGTTAGAATTTCTGTCTGTTAGAAAACTTCCCCAATAGCTAAGAGAAGATGCTGAGAGGGCTGCAGCAGCTCTCCTATGAGGACAGGCTGAGAGAGTTGGGGCTCTGCAGCCTGGAGAAGAGAAGGCTTCCAGGAGACCTTAGAGTAGCCTTCCAGGATCTGAAGGGGGCTCCAGGGAGGCTGGGGAGGGACTATTGACAAGGTCTGGGAATGCCAGGACAAGGGGAATGGGTTTGAAGTGGCAGAGGGGAGATTGAAAGTGGATGTCAGGAGGAAGTTGCTTGTAGTGAGGGTGGTGAGACACTGGCGCAGGTTGCCCAGGGAGGTTGTGGCTGCTCCGTCCCTGGAGGTGTTCAAGGCCAGGTTGGAGGAGGCCTAGAGTGAGCTGTGCTAGTGGGAGGTGTCCCTGCCTACGGCAGGGGCTTGGAACTGGATGATCCTTGAGGTCTCTTCCAACCTTCCCATTCTATGATACTATGATTAGCTTCTAAACTTGTAGACATAAATAATGGTGAGGCCTTGAGCTACTCAGAGCAAAAGAAGATAAAGCCACAGCTGCAGAAGGGGTTAAGATAAAAATTCACACGCTAAGAAGCTGACATCAACAAGAAGTAAAAGGAGTTTATCTACTTAAATGATTTCATGTGTTATGTCAACCATTTCCCAGAAATGCAATGAATATACATAACTGTAAGTGTATAAAGCAGGTTGGGACCACTTTTGGGGGAATGTGAATTTGGAGGGCAACTCCTTCTCATCTGGTGCTGTTAATAAAGCAATACCTTCGTTATCAGCTCTTAGACTTTAATCTCCACCTCAATATTTTGGATGCTTTTATCTCTTTCATATGAAAGAGTCTGGGTTGATGAAAAGCTCAAGATGAGGCTGCAGTGTGAGCACAGCCCAGACAGCAACTGTGTGCTGGGCTGCAGCAAGAGCAGTGTGGGCAGCAGGGCAAGGGAGGGGATTGTGCCCCTTTGCTCTGCTCTCCTCAAACCCCACCTGCAGTCCTGTGTGCAGTTCTGGAGCCCCCAGCACAGGAAGGACATGGAAGTGTTGGAGAAGGTCCAGAGGAGGCCACCAAGACGCTGAGAGGGCTGCAGCAGCTCTGCTGTGAGGACAGGCTGAGAGAGTTTGTGTTCTGCAGCCTGGGGAAGGCTTCCAGGAGACCTTAGAGTAGCCTTGCAGGATCTGAAGGGGGCTCCAGGAAGGCTGAGGACGAACTATTGACAAGGGCTTGTAATGCCTGGACAAGGGGAATGGGTTTGAAGTAGCAGAGGGGAGATTGAAAGTGGATGTTAGGAGGAAGTTGTTTGCAGTGAGGGTGGTGAGACACTGGCACAGGTTGCCCAGGGAGGTTGTGGCTGCTCCCTCCCTGGAGGTGTTCAAGGCCAGGTTGGAGGAGGCCTTGAGTGAGCTGTGCTAGTGGGAGGTGTCCCTGCCTATGGCAGGGGGTTGGAACTGGATGATCCTTGAGGTCCCTTCCAACCTTACCATTCTATGATTCTATGATTCTATGATACTATTGGAGTGGGTCGAGAGGAGGCCACCAGGATGCTCAGAGGGCTGCAGCAGCTCTGCTGTGAGGACAGGCTGAGAGAGTTGGGGCTCTGCAGCCTGGAGAAGAGAAGGCTTCCAGGAGACCTTAGAGTAGCCTTCCAGGATCTGAAGGGGGCTACAGGAAGGCTGGGGAGGGACTATTGACAAGGTCTTGCAATGACAGGACAAGGGGCAATGGGTTTGAACTGGCAGAGGGGAGATTTAGACTGGATGTTAGGAGGAAGTTCTTTACAGTGAGGGTGGTGAGGCACTGGCACAGGTTGCCCAGGGAGGTTGTGGCTGCTCCCTCCCTGGAGGTGTTCAAGGCCAGGTTGGAGGAGGCCTTGAGTGACCTGTGCTAGTGGGAGGTGTCCCTGCCTATGGCAGGGGGTTGGAACTGGATGATCTTTGAGCTCCCTTCCAACCTTACCATGCTATGATTCTATAAAACTGGTCCTATCCACTAAAGTTTTTCACTGCCTATACTAGGCCTGTACCTGGTATATTGAAGATTTCACTTGGTCCAAAACTGGTCAAATCAGGTCTCAAAAGGTAAGCCACTCTGAACATTTTTATCTGTATCTCTTATATCTGGTCAGCATCTCTTTCCTTACTGTCACAAAGCTTCAAAGCACTCATGGCAAGCACTTTCTTTCAGAAATCAGGAAAAAAAATTGGTTTGGGGCTTGGTTCATCACAGGAAAACAATAAACAGATTTTAAAATGAGCAATAAAAAGCAGTCCCTGATGAAACCCACAAGCACTGACGCCCGCAATGAGCCAGAACTGCCACCGTTCATCCACCCTGCTCTAATCCTCTGTGATCTGTAAGACTTATGACATTCATCTTGGGTTAATCAAGTTAAACTGCCCGCTTGCTGGGAGCCATTTGTCTGATGAAACACAGCAGATTCCAGTTGCACCACTCACACAAAGCAAAAAAGCCAAAAGCCCCAGGGCCAGTGCAGCTGTGGTTCTTCCTCCCACCTCACCTTCCCCCTCTCTCCTCAAAGAGCTGTAAAATTCATTTCTTTTACCATGCTGGAACAGAAATACTTAGTCAAATATTGCAGAGAGCATGACATAATTGATGCTTGTTTTTTTCAGCCCTCTGCTGCTAAACAGTAACACACTGTAGTTTGTTCAGTAATTACTACTGTAAATGCTGCTCAGAGACATTTTATTTCCCAGATTTTTTTGCTAAGGATGTCTTTCTTTCTGTAGCTTGCTCAACCTAAGCAAGAACCTTCCTTTACCAGACATGAAGGATAGATACTGCAGTTGAAAGTTCATAGATTTATGGATCCAATATGAAGAAAATCAGCATCATCAAGTACTGCTGTTTGTGGTTACTGCTAAACTCCATCATTCATAGAATCATAAGGTTGGAATGGACCTCAAGGATCATCTAGTTGCAACTTCCTGCCATAGGCAGGGACACTTCCCACTAGTACAGGTCACTCAAGGCCTTGTCCAACCTGATCTTGAACACCTCCAGGGAGGTTGTGGAGCACAGCAACCTCCAGAGAGGTTGTGGAGCATAGAAGACCTCCAGAGAGGTTGTGGAGCACAGAAGCACAGAATGTTATCTTTGATCATGTTCGGTGCTTCTGTGCTTCACAACCTCCCTGGGCAACCTGTGCCAGTGTCTCACCAATCCCACCAATCCACTTCCAATCTCCCCTCTGCCACTTCAAACCCATTGCCCCTTGTCCTGGTATTACAAACCCTTGTCAATAGTCCCTTCCCAGCCTTCCTGTAGCCCCCTTCAGACACTGGGAGCCTACTATTTTAGGTTTTAAAAAAGGAGGAGATATATTTCATGAGAACAAAGTAAGTCTGATGGATTAAGGTGACTCCTACTGATGTTTTAATATGCAGATCCTTTCCACCATCCTGTTGGGGAGATCAGAGTTCATCAATTTTGTTCCCTCACTCCCTATGCTAGAGTCTTAGCACCATTATGGTCATGAAAATTTAGCAGCTTGCCCTTTGAAGGTCTACATCGAATTTCACAAGAAGTCTCCATAAAGAAACTTTATGAATGTTTCTTCTCCTATAGGGTAAAGACAGCAATGGATACTGCATTATTGCATTACAAAATGTCTTGATCCTTTCTCCTCTGAAGGGAAATCATTTTCAGATTTTCAGTCATCCATTAAGTAGCAAAAACCTGCACAGTTAACAGTGAAGATACCAACATGAAGGAAACAAGAACTACTTATGTGCCACTGATGGCTTATGGGTAAAACAAGGTTTTATGACCCCTGTCATATCACAGTCTCACAGTATCACAGTATCACCAAGGCTGGAAGACACCTCAAAGCTCATCAAGTCCAACCCAATACCTCAGACCTCAAGACCAGACCATGGCACCAAGTGCCACGTCCAAACCCACCTTGAACACCTCCAGGGACGCTGACTCCACCACCTCCCTGGGCAGCCCATTCCAGCAGGCAATGACTCTCTCAGGCAACAACTTTCTCCTCACCTCCAGCCTAAACCTCCACTGGCACAGCTTGAGACTGTGTCCTCTTGTTCTGCTGCTGCTTGCCTGAGAGAAGAAAGCAACCTCCTCCTGGCTGTAACCACCCTTCAGGTAGCTGGAGACAGCAAGAAGGTCTCCCCTGAGCCTCCTCTTCTCCAGGCTAACCAATCCCAGCTCCCTCAGCCTCTCTCCATAGGGCTGTGCTCCAGGCCTCTCCCCAGCCTCATTGCCCTTCTCTGGACAGGGCTGCTCAAGCACCTCAATGTCCTTCTTCAATTCAGGGGCCCAGAACTGGACACATATTTGTTATTCTCTTTGAAGAAGACCAGTTCCTCACTTATAAAATGGAGATTAGACAGTAGATGTGATAGATCAAGGGAGGAAGGTGTCTGAGATGACAAGCTAAGGATGAAGTGTGATGTGGGTGAGAGATGTTGACAACAAAATAGGACTAAAGCAGGTGGTAAGTGCATGCATATAAATAAGTGCTGAGGGGAGAGCAATGTTAGGAGAAGCTCCCATAACTTTTCTGGGAAATGAGCATGAGTGCCTCTCTGAAGCACCCATATGCTATAGAATCATAGAATGGTAAGGTTGGAAGGGACCTTAAGGACCATCTAGTTTCAACCCCCTGCCATAGGCAGGGACACCTCCCACTAGCACAGCTCACTCAAGGCCTTGTCCAACCTGGCCTTGAACACCTTCAGGGAGGTTGTGGAGCACAGAAGCAACAAACGTGATCAAAGATCACATTTGGTGCTTCTGTGCTCCACAACCTCCCTGGGCAACCTGTGCCAGTGTCTCACCACCCTCACTGCAAACAACTTCCTCCTAATATCCAGTCTAAATCTCCCCTCTGCCACTTCAAACTCATTCCCCTTGTCCTGGCATTCCCAGACCTTGTCAATAGTCCCTCCCCAGCTTTCCTGTAGCCCCCTTCAGATCCTGGAAGACCATTCCAACTTCTCCTGGAAGCCTTCTCTTGTCCAGGCTGCAGAGCCCCAACTCTCTCAGCCTGTCCTCACAGCAGATCTGCTGCAGCCCTCTGAGCATCTTGGTGGCCTCCTCTGGACCCACTCCAACACTTCCATGTCCTTCCTGTGCTGGGGGCTCCAGAACTGCACACAAGATGCATGAGGAACAAAGAGGAGGAATTAGAAGGCTGTATGCAGTTCCAGGTCTGTGATCTGACTGGGATCACAAAGATTTGGTGGAATAGCTCACACAACTGAAGTGCTGCAGTAGATGAGGACAGACTGGGAAGGTGAGGGAGGGCTGTGGTCCTTGATGCAAGACAGAAGGAATGCATGGGGGGGGATGGGGGGTGGGGTGTCTCTTCAGGGACCAACAATGAGCCAGCCAAGAGCCTATGGGTCAGAACTGCTAGAGATTTCAAGATGGGAAACATTTGAATGGGTGCCTGCTACAAGCTACCTGACCAGGAAGAAGTACATGAACACAACATTGCTAACAGCTAGAATTCTTCTCACGTTCACGAGTCACAGTCCTTGCAGAAGACTCCAGTCAGGCTGTTATCTGCTGGACAGACAATGTCAGCAGGGTACAACCACTCCAGTAGGTTTCCAGAGTGCACTGATGATAATTTCCTAACACAGGAAACTGTGGAGGAACTGATGAGAAGAGACACACTGTGGTATCTCACACTTAACAGAACTGCTCAGGGACGTGAAAGTCAGGGGTAGCCTTGACTGCTGCAGCAGTTTAAAACTCTGCTTTGGTTCCAAGTTATAAACAAGAGAGGTGAACTTTCTGGACATTCTTTTGAATACAGAGTGAATGAGCAGGGTATTGGTTGTAAAAAGAATAATAATGATAAGGTCTGCATCATCCATTGGTTTGCTACACAAGGGATAGAGCAGAAATGTACAGACAGTTTCTCACTCTTTGTTCCCTTTGCCTCCTGCCTTTCACCTCCTCCACTGCTCCTCTCTGCATGGCTGAAAGAACCTTGAAAGAACTGATTGCTGGTTTTCTATCTGGGGGGAGAGAAGAAGCTGGTGTTGGCCCCTTCTGTTTTGGTTTTTTTTTTAGGGGGGGGGGGGGGATTGAATTTCTGTTTTATTTCTAAACTGTAAATAATTGTAAAAATCAGTGCCAAGTGGTGTCCCTCNCTCCAGGCTGGGTGGGGAATGGCTGAGAGCAGCCCTGAGGAACAGGTCCTGGGGATGTGGGGTGATGAAAAGCTCGAGATGAGGCTGCAGTGTGAGTGCAGCCCAGACAGCAACTGTGTGCTGGGCTGCAGCAAGAGCAGTGTGGGCAGCAGGGCAAGGGAGGGGATTGTGCCCCTTGGCTCTGCTCTCCTCAGACCCCACCTGCAGTCCTGGGTGTAGTTCTGGAGCCCCCAGCACAGGAAGGCCATGGAACTGGACTGGCCTGGAGGTGTTCAAGGCCAGGTTGGATGAGGTCTTGAGTGACCTGTGCTAGTGGGAGGTGTCCCTGCCTATGGCAGGAGGTTGGCATTAGATGATCCTTGATGTCCCTTCCAACTTTACCATTCTATGATTCTATGATTCTATAAATCTGTGGGAAGAGTGGAGAGACTTCCACTGACTTCAGTGGAGCTTATGCCTGTGTAAGGACAGCAGGGTTGGCTCCAAGGAAAACATGATAAAGTCATATTGAATATCAAATATTTACACTGGTCAATGAAAAGTAATTAGTATTTTAGTATGCTGACTAAAGAGATCTGCAGAGCAGTGGTTCTGTGTTCAGTCACACAGCAATAAAACCTCCAACCTACATCCAGAGCAGCAACCCAAAGTGGTTATTGCAGAGATCTAAAGGAGAGATTTGTCATTAACATTCACTAATAATCTAGTCCTCTTCAAGCTGCTTAGAGGCCTCAGGAGAGAAGCTGTCATGGTTTAACACCATCCAGCATCTAAGCACCATGCAGCTGCTCACTCACTCCTGTCAGCCTCCAGTGGGATGGGGAGAAGAATCAAAACCAAGTAAAACCCATAGACAGAAAGTTTTAATGATGGAAAGTTTAAACAAAATAATGGAAACAAAAAAACCAAACCAATTATAATAATAGTAGTGAGAATGAAGATGACAAAATTGAGTGAAATAACCCCCAAGAAAGACAGGCTACACACAATGCAACTGCCCAATAGTCACTGTCCAATGCCCAGACTGGTTCTCAGCAGTGATCAGCCCCTCCAGTCAACTCCTTTCAGTTCAGATTTTGGGCAGGACAGCACATGTATAGAATATGCCTTTGGCTAGCTTGCATCAGGTGTCCTGACTGTGTCCCCTCCCAACTTGTTGAGCCTCTCCAGCCTTCTCATTGGCAGAGTATGAGAAGCTGAAAAAAGTCTTCAACTTCATATGAACACTACTTAGCAAAAACTAAAATTGCCAGTATGTTATCAACATTGCTCTCATTCTACATTCAAAACAGAAGCCACTAGGAAGGAAATGGGAATGGCTGAGAGCAGTCCTGAGGAACAGGCCCTGGGGGTGTGGGGTGATGCAAAGCTCCAGATGAGGCTGCAGGGTGAGTGCAGCCCAGACAGTAACTGTGTGCTGGGCTGCAGCAAGAGCAGTGTGAGCAGCAGGGCAAGGGAGGGGATTCTGCCCCTTTGCTCTGCTCTCCTCAGACCCCACCTGCAGTCCTGGGTGCAGTTCTGGAGCCCCCAGCACAGGAAGGACATGGAAGTGTTGGAGTGGGTGCAGAGGAGGCCACCAAGATGCTGAGAGGGCTGCAGCAGCTCTGCTGTGAGGACAGTCTGAGAGAGTTGGGGCTCTGCAGCCTGGAGAAGGCTTCCAGGAGACCTTAGAGTAGCCTTCCAGTGTCTGAAGGGGCCTACAGGAAGGTTGGAGAAGGACTATTGACAAGGTCTGTTAACGCCAGGACAAGGGGAATGGGTTTGAAGTGGCAGATGGGAGATTGAAAGTGGATGTTAGGAGGAAGTTGTTTGCAGTGAGGGTGGTGAGACACTGGCACAGGTTGCCCAGGGAGGTCTTCTGTGCTCCACAACTTCCCTGGAGGTGTTCAAGGCCTGGTTGGAGGAGGTCTTGAGTGAGCTGTGCTAGTGGGAGGTGTCCCTGCCTATGGCAGGGGCTTGGAACCAGATGATCCTTGAGGTCCCTTCCAACCTTACCATTCTATGATTCTATGAAATTAACTCTGTCCCAGCTGAAACAAGGATACAAACATACTTAAAATTAAAAAAGCATAGCATGAATGGAAAACCAAGAAAGATTCAGAACTGGAGAAATGCCAGGTGGTTTGCTCTGCATTGTCCCTCTAACACTGGCTAAAGACTAATATTTAGGTATTGGCCATTTGCCTTAGAACATAGTAAAGGAAGTTGACATTTAGGAGAGTAAGTCAACAGAACAAGTATTGGGGAGAATCCTTTCTGTCAACTCTGTAATAAAAAGAGGTCTCCTAAGAGAAATTTAACATTTAAAGATCAGCTTGAAGGAGCACTGCAGGCCAGGCAGACTAATAAAAAATTCTATTTATGAAATATTTACTGTTCCTTGCAAGAAGCAAAACAGCAGAGGAAAATGAAAGTTATAACGCTTTGGCTTAACAAATTCAAGGGAAGAAAGGGGATTATTTCCAAAATCAAACTTTGCATGAAGAAAGAGAATGAGCTGATTATTTCTAGCAGGCACAAAAAACCCCATTAGTTGTGTAAAGTGCTAAATCAATTTAGGTATAGATAGAAAGCAGACTGCTGCCTTTAAAAGCTAATCAGTCTGGTTGCTTATGTTTGTAAAGCTTCAATCCACAGTTTCCTTAACGTCTTTGAAAACCTAAATGCAGTATTGAACATTATAGCTTCATTTTTCTTACCCCTGGCATAATGATCTTCTCAATGTCTTTAAAAACATCCTCAAAGCTTTCAGGATCCTGGGGTGCAGAGTCTGGAATGAGAGGCCTTAGATATCCTGGTTCCACATCTGGGAAGACCTGTCTTTTATCTATCTTCTCCAGATAATCTGCAACATAATCCACCATCTCCTTCCCTCTCTTGCGGAACTCGGCAGCATCCATGGCTATCAGAGGTTAAGATGTACTGTCAGAAAAATCCTGAGGGGGAAAAAAAGAGAAAGAACAGTCACTTTTGAAAGAAAATGTTACTAGTTTTAAACCCATTATTCAGATGATAAAGTGGTCTTTTTGAAAAGATCGTATGCTCTTTTATTTCTGTGTATTAGACCAATGCATATGTAGTGCTTCACTCCAGTACTAGCTAGATATTATAGAATCATAGAATGGGAAGGTTGGAAGGGACCTCAAAGATCATCTAGTTCCAACCCCCTGCCATAGGCAGGGACACCTCCCACTAGTACATCTCACTCAAGGCCTTCTCCAATCTGGCCTTCAACACCTCCAATGAGGGAGCAGCCACAACCTCCCTGGGTAACCTGTGCCAGTGTCTCACCTCTCACTGCAAACAACTTCCTCCTAACATCCACTTTCAATCTCCCCTCTGCCAGTTCAAACCCATTCCCCTTGTCCTGGCATTACAAGACCTTGTCAATAGTCCCTCCCCAGCCTTCCTGCAGCCCCCTTCAGATCCTGGAAGGCTACTCTAAGGTCTCCTGGAAACCTTCTCTTCTCCAGGCTGCAGAGCCCCAACTCTCTCAGCCTGTCCTCACAGCACAGCTGCTGCAGCCCTCTCAGCATCTTTGTGGCCTCCTCTGGACCCGCTCCAACACTTCCATGTCCTTCCTGTGCTGGGGGCTCCAGAACTGCACACAGGAGTCCAGATGGGGTCATATAGAAGTAAATCACACTGTTAAGTCTTTGATGCCCAGGTCATGATGTAGATTAGCTTAACACAGACAGGCTGTGCCTTTTGCACAGAATAGCAGCAGAGGCACATAGATGAAGATTAAGAAACCAGATTCAATCCCCACTGGTGCTGGCTGACCCAAGGATGTGAGACTGTTCAGTGGCACATAATGAATTGCTCCCTGCCTTATAAAGCTGATGTCTAAGAAAACAGCACCATGTGTGTTTCTATTATATTCTGTTAATAACAAGCTCTAATAATCACAGTTACCACAGTGATCACTGTGTTGCCCTGTCATTTTATCTAGTTCTTGCCTCCTGTCTTGCCTTAAGACATAGCCTCTAATCTTTCTCTGAACATGTACATGCTGTGCCATTTACAAAGCCTTATTGCTTTATTGAGGTTTCAATTAGAATTCACTTAGAGTACTGCCTCTTTCAGCAGGATATAAGGAAGTTCTGTCTGGGGCTGTCCTTGTTTGCAAGATGTTGGGCTGGAGCTCTAGATGTGGTTTGAGATAGGCAGAGACTGTGCGAGCACATCAAAGGTGATATATAGCTCAGCTTAGATGAGCTGCATTTTGTCTGCAAAGTGCTGTGCAAACATAAATTCATACTGCTAGGGCACCTGCTCCTGTCACCCTGGCCAGCCTTTTCACTCTATGTGGCTGTTCACTTTGAGTGCTGAGTGAATCCAGGGTTGAGATCACAGTGCCTAAAACATGTCCAAGAGTCTTTGCACACCCGAATTGAATGAATGTTAGTGTTTCTCACTGTTCCATTAAGAAAACTGGCAAGTTCACATATCTTCAGATCTTCACTTTGTAAGGAAATCATTTTATTAAGCACAATGTGACTAATAGGCTTTATAATTATTTTGACTATTATGTTTTATAACTAAAATCCCTATTACGTATTATAACTGAGGTCATCATTTTGAGGGAAAAAAAAAAAAGAGACCCTTCTGAGTGTCATAGTTGGAGGCCACAAGCTACACAAGACTGAACAACAGCAAGAGGTGACTCTTGCTCCACTTTAGAGAGTAAGAATGAAAATACTGATTGGAAGCTTAAAGAGAGATTCTATTTAGTAGTGCATATGTGCAAAACACAATCATAGAATAGAATCACAGAATCATAGAATGGATGCTGGGTGTGTACAGAGTGCATGATTCCTTGGCTGACCAATTGCACACCATGTGCTTACATGTTGGCACCCTTTGACAGGAACATGCTGCAGAGCCACCCTCCTATCACAGAATCAAGCAGATTGGAAGAGACCTCCAAGCTCACCCAGCCCAACCTAGCACCCAGCCCCAGCCAAGCAACCAGACCATGGCACCAAGTGCCCATTCAGGCTTTACTTCAACACCTCCAGGGATGGTGACTCCGCCACCTCCCTGGGCAGCCCATTCCAATGCCAATCACTCTCTCTGGCAAGAATTTCCTCCTAACATCCAGCCTATACCTCCCCTGGCACAGCTTGAGGCTGTGCCCCCTCCTTCTGTTGCTGGGTGCCTGGGAGAAGAGCCCAACCCCAGCTGGCTACAACCTCCCTTCAAGCAGTTGTAGAGAGCAATGAGGTCTGCCCTGAGCCTCCTCTTCTGCAGGTTGCATACTCCTGCTCCCTCAGCCTCTCCTCACAGGGCTGTGCTCCAGACCCCTCATCACCCTTGGTGGTCTTCTCTGGACACCTTCCACCACCTCAACATTTCTCTTGAAATGAGGGGCCCAGGACACAGTAAATCCAATCAAGTAGAATTGATACATCCACAAGCTAAGCCAAGTTTATTGGACTAAATCCATCTAGAATCCTCCACCCATTCCACCCTCAGTAGGTCTGAGAGCAGGTTGCAATTGCATCCCCCCCATCTCCATCTGAGGCCTACTGTTGGGAAATACTTTGTATTAAATGGACATATGAGCAATCCAGCCAGTGCCAACTGCTAATTGTGAGCTGAAAAGTTTCACATGAAGGTTCATCTGCAAGGCAAGTACACCAGCTGCAAGCTGCTGCCAGGAGAACTGAAAAACAACACGTGATCAAACCAAAATAAGGATTTTTGAGAAGTGTCTGAACAGATAATGATGAGCCAATTACCTAATGGCAACAGCTTGTACCTTTAAGATTTGAACCAACAGAGTTTGCACCTTAAGGATTTGGACCAACTGCTTAATGCCACAGTGTTCACACTTTAACAATTTGGATCAATTGATTAATGCCACAGAGTTCACACCTTAACGATTTGGACCAATTGCTTAATGCCACAGAATTCACACCTTAACGATTTGGACCAATTGCTTAATGCCACAGAGTTCACGCCTTAATCATTTGGACCAATTGCTTAATGCCACAGAGTTCACACCTTTACGATTTGGACCAATTGCTTAATGCCACAGAGTTCACGCCTTAACAATTGGGACCAATTGTTTAACGCCACAGAGTTGGTGCCTTAACGATTTGGACCAATTGCTTAACAATGAACTAACCTGCATAGTCTGTTAGAATGTAGATAAGTGCACGTTCAGATCCAATAAATGGGCAATGCTTGGATCACACTGATCTGCATACAGCTCTGTCCAGGATCTCTTGCTACAGCCTACAAGACCTCAGCAGGCCACATGATGCAGTTCACAATTCCCGGCCAGCTTGCAGCCATCTGCCCCACACTAACCATGAGATAAGAAGGGACGCACACTCCTTTCCGGAGAGAGATGTGAAGGGAGAAGAGGCAGGGAGGGAAAGAGAGTAACATCAGCCAGGCACTGTCTGAATAATCTGTGGTACCAGGAAATGGAATGGAATTAGCAACGTAACAACATCCTGGGACGCCCAGGTCCGTCCTCTGGGGACAGGTCTTGGTCTCTGTAGTTTTCTTAGGGCAACTTGGGACCCTTCAGACTACAACTCTGGGCTCTTTCATATTTGAATCAGCCCTGTGGCATCATCAAAGGCATCACTGATAAATGCTGTGTGGCAGTTTGAGTTAGATTCCTACCTCAGACATAAAAAAAAATTCCAAACAGAGAAACCGGGAGGTAGAAGTTCTAAGGCAAACATTCTGGGGACAGGCCACAGAATGGCAACAAAGGATAAGTTAATATCGTTTCATTGGAGCATCAAGAGCTTTATGTCTGGAAGCACAGCTTGGACCTTCCCCTTGCTGCTTCCACAGCTTTGCCTGTGCCTGCTGCCATCTTCCTCTGCTGCTGTTTTGGCTGCTGCTGCTGCTTTTACTGCCACTTGACCCCTTCCCCACCTCCCCTCAGGTTATTATATTCTTGTAGTAGTTGTATTTTTTCCCTATACTGTTATATTTAGTTTAAACTACAAGAAACACAATTTTTTTTCCTGACTTCACAAAAACAATACGTGTTGTGGTGAGTTTATTCTACCAGGGGAGGTATCCAGCCGAACCTGGCACAATGCTGTCCTAGAGCCATCTCTGCTGCTGCAAAGGGAGAGTCCCAGCTTTGTGTGGAGCAGCAGCTGCTGCTATTTAACAAGGCAGGATGCTACAGTAGGTCCTAAAGCACTTGTGAAAGCAAGGATCTGCACAGCAGGGACCTCTGCCCCCCCAGAGAAGCGCTGTTCCTGCTGACGTTTTGTTAAAGTTGTATTACACCCTGTTTAACCAGCATATTAAATGCTTATTTGGTTCTCTCCCCTTTGTGAAAAGGGAAATTAGGACCTTTCCCATTCTCACATCTTGCTACTAGGTTGCCAGAAGCCCAGTTCCAGTAGCTGCTACAGACCCCAAAGGTTTCTGGTGGGTGGTTTTTCATGTCATCTCTCCTTTGAAAGGCTGTGTTTAAGCAAGTAGCTTTTGTTTGTACTCTCTTTACATTCAGGATGATTCTGTTCCTTCAACAGCCCCCAACTCTTAAGTGCATTTTCACACATGCATCTTTGGCTGCAGGTTCAAAATTTTAACCAACTTTCTAAATAAGTCAGCATGAAGCTTAAGGGGCCCCACAGGAAGGCTGGGGAGGGACTGTTGACGTCTTGCAATGCCAGGACAAGGGGTAATGGGTATGAACTGGCAGAGGGGAGACTGAAACTGGATGTTAGAAGGAAGTTGTTTGTAGTGAGGATGGTGAGACACTGGAACAGGTTGCCCAGGGAGGTTGTGGAGCACAGAAGCACGGAACGTGATCTTAGAGAACAGTCCTGAGGAACAGGTCCTGGGGGTGTGGGGTGATGAAAAGCTCAACATGAGGTTGCAGTGTGAGTGCAGCCCAGACAGCAACTGTGTGCTGGGCTGCAGCAAGAGCAGTGTGGGCAACAGGGCAAGGGAGGGGATTGTGCCCCTTGGCTCTGCTCTCCTCAGACCCCACCT
>VWZE01006895.1:52523-62761 GCA_013396675.1 Eubucco bourcierii | reverse complement strand
CAGTGAGGGTGGTGAGACACTGGAACAGGTTGCCCAGGGAGGTTGTGGCTGCTCCCTCCCTGGAGGCGTTCAGGGTCAGGTTGGAGGAGGCCTTGAGTGACCTGTTCTAGTGGGAGGTGTCCCTGCCTATGGCAGGGGGTTGGAACTGGATGACCCTTGAGGTTCCTTCCAACCTTACCATTCTATGTTTCTATGATCAGTTGCATGTGGGATGATATGTGAAGTTTTACCAAAACACCACTGCTAATAGTGGCGTTTTAACTCAGTAGTTGACTATTTTAATCTGTGGCTATCCTTATGCCTAATAGTGGTGGTTTAACTCAGTAGTTGACTATTTTATTCTGTGGCTATCCTTATGCCTAATAGTGGTGGTTTAACTCACTAGCTGACTATTTTAATCTGTGGCTATCCTTATACCTAATAGTGGTGGTTTAACTCACTAGTTGACTACTTTAATCTGTGGCTATCCTTATGCTACTAATAACACATTTCAAGAATGACAAATCTTCATACAGTGGTGTCCAAAGACAAGGTGTGTTTTTTCAGGGGGGGTATATGTGGGGGCATGAGAATGATCAGAGGATTGGCAGACCTGCCATATGATGAAAGGCAGAGAGAACTGGGTTCATTCAGCTTTGAGAAGTGGACCTTATTACCATGTACCAGTACGTAAAGTGTGGCTACCAGGAGGATGGAAAGTCTCTTTTTACAAGGAGAGGCATGGAAAAGACAAGAACTAACAGGTACAAGTTACTCCTGGGTCCCATGAGACTCCAGAAGAAAATGACTCACCATGAAAACAGTCAGCCACAAGGATCATCTCCCAAGGGAATCAGTGGATTCTCCTCTATCAGTCAGTTTTAATACTCAGCTTGACAGGGTCCTGGGCCATCTCATTTCAACTAAACCATCACCTAGAAAGGTTGGACCAGATGATCCTTGCGGTCTCTCCCAATCTGGCATTCTGCGATTTAACACAGAAGCTTCTATGGATCACTTAGGTCTTTTCCCAAAACATAACTCAAATGGCATTGTGTTTAAGTTTAAAATAATAGTGTGAAAGAAGAACAAATTTACTTTGTCATTTTACCATAACAGATAATTTGTTAAACAGCTTGTGAACATTTTGATACCAGTTAGCTTTTTTTTTCTATCTGAAATTTCTTTCTATTTCAAGTAACAGTTGCCTCATCTTGTTCCCATATAGTATGCTGATAATAATTTATTGTCACTTTTATTAGTAGCAGTTTGGACAAAGTTCTTTCTTTTTCTTTTGTCAGAATAAGCAAATAAAGTCTAGAGATGAACACCAAATATACATTCTGTGGCTTCAGCCTACGACCATGATACTGAAATTTGTCAGCTCAGTTTCACAAAATGCACATTTTAGACAATCACTGAGATCTATTTTGTTAGTTGCCAACTATAGTAATGCCCAGGAACTGGAGGTCCCCTGGTTCATCCTAACATTGTTTTGGTTGCAGTATTCCTGTCATAAATCACTGTTGCAGCAGCACTCTGAAAATTCAGGATAACTCAGTGGTTGAACCAGGAATCTTAATCATAATGAATAGGAGGATGAAGTAGTGACAGAGCAAGAGGCAATGGGTTTAAACAGTCCAATGGGAATCTCCCCAGGAGTAACTTGTGCCTGTTAGCCCTTGTCTTTTCCATGGTAGTCCTTGTAAAAAGAGACTTTCCATTCTCCTGGTAGGCACCCTTTATGTACTGGTACATGGTGATAAGGTCCACTTCTCAAAGCTGAACAGACCCAGTTCTCTCAGCCTTTCCTCATACGGCAGCTCTGCCAACCCTCTGATCATTCTCAGGGGACATTTAGACTGGATGTTAGGAGGAAGTTCGAGGTCCTGCTGCAGAGCCCTTCTGCCCTCCAACCCAGCAACATCAGCCCCCAGCTTGGGGTCAGCTGCAAATTTTCTGGTGACTGACTCGATGCCCTCGCCCAGATCACCACTGAAGATGTTACAGAGGATGGGGCCCAGCACTGATCCCTGGGGCACACTGCTAGTGCCAGGCCTCCAGCTGCATGTGGCACCATTCACCACCACTCTCTGGGCTCGGCCCTCCAGCCAGTTCCTAACCCAGCACAGAGTGTTGGCATCCAAGCCACGAGCTGACAGCTTAGCCAGCAGTTTGCTGTGGGGCACAGTGTCAAAGGTCCTGCTAAAGTCATCTTTAAATATCTACTCTTCTGTGAATAACAAAAGTCAGTTACATTCTCCTTTCTATTTTTACTCTCATCCTCAACTGTTCATTATAGACCTCACTTCATGTGCTTGAAATTACTACTCGTTATGTATGGAAGCCACATCCAGTAGACTGAATATCTACCAATTGTGATGCCTACCAGTTAGTACTATAAAAATGCAAATTACTTCACCTCTCTACCAGTACAGAACACTTCTCTCTTCTACCTCTCACATCTACATACAGCACATGCACAATGGAATAACACAATGTATAGACAGATACTTTCCCACTATGTATATTTTTAAAACAAAGAAAGTGATTTTGTAAGAAGCAAAATGCTTCAGACAACTCAGTTCTTAGGGTCTGCAATGACACTGCTGTTTGACAGCATCCTTATTATCTGAAGGTCTGTTACAACCTGTGTGTACTTAAACTATCCCCGTAAGTGGAAGGGACTGAAATCGCGAAATAACGCAGGCCAAGTTTCCAAAACTGAATGGAAATTTCAGAGAAACTGAGCATCCCTTTAAAGTATTTAATAATGGGTTGTTTCCTTGAAGGCACAGAAAAAGTGATAAAGGGATGCTCTCAGGGATCCCACACCTCTCAGGGTGAATTTCGGCATACTCAATCCTTGCCAGCCAAACTGCAAGTGAGCAGAGCACAGCTTCTCGGGAGGCACCTACCTAATTATCAACTCCTACCACTTTGTAAGCATAGTCTGTGTGCAAACTCATCAACAGCTTCATTCTGCCTGATAAAATACAATGGTATCAAATATATTAGGTACTTCTGTTCCCAGCAAGCATCAGTGGATATTGTCACCACTGCATACTTCTTCAGATAGAATGGTAAGGTTGGAAGGGACCTCAAGGATCATCTAGTTCCAACCTCCTGCCATAGGCAGGGACACCTCCCACTAGTACAGGCTACTCAAGGCCTCCTCCAACCTGGCCTTGAACACCTCCAGGGAGGGAGCAGCCACAACCTCCCTGGGCAACCTGTTCCAGTGCCTCACCACCCTCACTGTAAAGAACTTCCTCCTAACATCCAGTCTAAATCTCCCCTCTACCAGTTCAAACCCATTGCCCCTTGTCCTGGCATTGCAAGACCTTGTAAACAGTCCCTCCCCAGCCTTCCTGGGATGAAGTCCTACAGTACTGGAGAAGACTGAGTTTTGCTTTTAACTTCAGGTAAAACCAACAACAATCATGTGAAAACTTAAACTGTGTCAACGTATCTCTTTCTTTAGACATTTATTTATTTATGAGCTCACTGCCCATTAATTTTGTTGGAATTTGCCACATTTGTAAAGCATGTTACACAATGTAAAGCTGATACATTATTTGCTGCTTTGTCTAAACTCCTATTTCAGTGGACTGGAATTAGTAAATATTTTATTTTAATGAAGTTACTGAAAACTGGGTTTTGAGTGTATATTCAGTTTAAGGTTCACTTGCAAATAATTTCCATTTCTTTGAAATGGAACCATACAAATGAGCTATTTATGCACAATTAAGTATTAAATACATTTATAGGTATAGTATTATGTATGTGACATTCAATTTACTGTTCCTGTTTAAAAGTATTGCCTGAAGTTTTTGCATTTTGTATTAACTAAATAGAAATTTAAAAGATACTGCCAGGAAAATTGTTAGGAGGAAGAAGAAGAGAGAATAGAGGAAAAAGGTAGGGGGAAGAGGAATAAAAAGAGAATGGATTAAGAATGAGGTATATTCAATGTTCAGAACTTTATGAATGCCTGTTCTGTAGTTCACCAAAGGAAAACAAAAAAAAAACCCAAAAAACAAAAACAAAAAAAGCCCCCAGCTAACATAATAAAATCTTTTAGCAGTTCCTATCATCAAATACAGAAAGGAAGAATGGATTTAACAGCACTTTAAATGGATATCTGCATTGACTCAAAAGAGTAATAACTGAGCATCTTTCCAATAAATAAGTGCACTTTGTGTTCTGCCAACTGATTGCTGCAGAATACAACATATATAATATAATTGCAAGGTTTGTGGTGCCACAGTGACACCACTGAAGCCATGAGGACTTTCTCCTCTTGAACCCACTGCTCTTTGCAGCTGTGGCTACTGTTAGGTTAAACTTTTACTATTGGCAATAGGAGTATTGCCTGAATAAGGACCTTAGGATGAATTTTCTTTTAGCATGAGTGAAAAAAGGATAAATCTACTCTGTACTTGTACTTTTTCACAAGCCAGGAATTAGGTATATATGTTACAGGCATTTAAAAAAAAAAATCAAATTTCCAGTTAAAAGTTGTTGGGTCTATTCATTGTTGTCACTGTCAACTTGACAATTCTCCCTTCTAAGGTTTTAGCACAGTGATGAGGAAAGGCTATTTATGAGGGAAAATTTCAACCCAAAAAGTATGCCTTCAGTTCATATTGAAAAATTCATTACTTAAAACATTTAGCAGATTCATTTCTCAGGGCCTGTCTGGAAGTGTTGCATTTGGAAAGCCAAACTTTTGAACACCTGCAAAAAGGTACACAAACAATTACAGCTGACATATATCATCTGTAATGCCAAACACACACAAAACGAGAGGTGCACTCAACACTCTGCAAACTTAGGTTTAAAAAGAATTAATTTTTCTTTTAATATCTTGGATTATTCCTGGCTGGCTATTTATTAGCTGAGCTCTCACTCTTAAGTAACCATTTGTTGCATTAATCCAAATGCACCTACTCGAAGTCAATAGCCACAAAGCTTTAAGGACAAAGAATGTTACTTACAGCGAGTTGGAAAGGTTTTTCGTTCTCCCTGTCTCTGCTCCTCTGTGACAGCTATAAAGAGCAGAGGATGCAGTTGCCAGCATACATCGGCAGAGGATCCACATCCCCTCAGCCTATCACAGCCAAGTGTTTTGCATTGAACACGCAGCAGCAGCATCTCCCCCTCCTCCCACACCCCCTCCAAAACACACCTCGCAAAGAAAGCGACTCAAAAGGCAGACAGATCTGACAGAGACACGGCCACTGCCCTACGCTGACTGAGAAGGAAGATGTGTTTCCTTCCACCAACTCTGCAAACAGGTCTGGCAGTCAGTTCTGTCACACGCCCCTGGTCCATGTTAACACACTGTGCTGTGGCTTTTGCTGTAAAAGCAACAGCTAGGAACTACTTCTGTGGTTTTCAGGAAAAAAGGCCAAAACCAGATATGGTTGAAATACCACTCAAGTGACAGTAAGCTCTGAACAGAACATCTTCAGATAAGCTGTATCTAACTTTCTCCAGTTTCTTTCAAAAACTTCAAAGCAATGGTAAACATTCAAGACTTGTTTCCTTATTCTAAAAGACAAGGTTTGCTGGGAATTCTCTTTCCTGGATGAGTCTGGGTAACTGCCTGTACTTTTTATTTAGTTCAAGTTCCTTTTAAAATCAGCATTGCATAGCTCTGAACAACATACAGCAAGGTAGTGTAAGCAGATCAGGGCCAGCTACTGATCCCAGACCAGTCTCTAGTACACTGCAGTATTACAGCCAACCTCTTTTGAAGGAGGAAAGCATTCTGGCTGCCACATATTTTCAAAATGTCATGGTCATGTTTGCTTTCTCACATAAGGTCAATTATAATCCTGCTACTATTCTGAAAGAGCCTGTTCAAGACAAAATGACACCAAGCTGGGGGCTGATGTTGCTGGGTTGGAGGGCAGAAGGGCTCTGCAGCAGGACCTCGACCGCCTGCACAGATGGGCAGAGTCCAAGGGGATGGAGCTCAACAAATCCAAGTGCCAGGTGCTGCACTTTGGCCACAACAACCCCATGCAGAGCTGCAGGCTGGGGTGGGAGTGGCTGGAGAGCAGCCAAACAGAAAGGGATCTGGGGGTGCTGATTGACACCTGCCTGAACATGAGCCAGCAGTGTGCCCAGGTGGCCAAGAAGGCCAATGGCATCCTGGCCTGCATCAGGAATAGTGTGGCCAGCAGGAGCAGGGAGCTCATTCTCCCCCTGGACTCTGCACTGCTTAGGCCACACCTTGAGTCCTGTGTCCAGTTCTGGGCCCCTCCATTGAAGAAGGACATTGAGGTGCTTGAGTGTGTCCAGAGAAGGGCAACGAGGCTGGGGAGAGGCCTGGAGCACAGCCCTATGGAGAGAGGCTGAGGGAGCTGGGATTGGTTAGCCTGGAGAAGAGGAGGCTCAGGGGAGACCTTCTTGCTGTCTACAGCTACCTGAAGGGTGGTTGTAGCCAGGAGGAGGTTGCTTTCTTCTCTCAGGCAAGCAGCACCAGAACAAGAGGACACAGTCTCAAGCTGTGCCAGGGGAAGTTTAGGCAGGAGGTGAGGAGAAAGTTGTTGCCTGAGAGAGTCATTGACTGCTGGAATGGGCTGCCCAGGGAGGTGGTGGAGTCAGCGTCCCTGGAGGTGTTCAAGGTGGGTTTGGACGTGGCACTTGGTGCCATGGTCTGGTCTTGAGGGCTGTGGTGATGGCTTGGACTTGATGAGCTTTGAGGTCTCTTCCATCCTCGGTGATACTGTGAGACTGTGATAAAACCAGGACTTAAACCCCCCAGATTGGGTTGCAGGTTTCATTGCACTTCTTGTGGCAGCTGTTAGTCTGTGATCACAGAATCACAGAATGGGAAGGTTGGAAGGGTCCTCAAGGATCATCCAGTTCCAACCCCCACCTCCCACTAGTACAAGTCACTCAAGGCCTCCTCCAACCTGGCCTTGAGCACCTCCAGTGAGGGATCTGACTTACATTTTCTGTTCTTGGGTTGTTCCTACTGCAATAATTAGTTTGTGCTCTTGAAAAGATGGAGAAATACCAGGGTCAGCTGCAGCTGGCTTTCAGGTTTTTTTCCCCCTAAAAAACAACTCCTGAGTGTGCAAGGTCACAACCAGGACAAACTGGGACTCCATTAAACAAAAAGGTGTTGGAGATTTTTCCTCTTTTTCCTTTCTCCCTGAATTCAACTGAGAAGGATGAAAATTCAAAATATGTTGTGTCTAAGAGATGCAGAAACTGAAGATGTCTCTAGCAAACATAAATTTAACATCAATGTTTCATCCAAACGGCTTGCAAAAGGTAGACAACTTTCAAAAGAAATTAAAAATGGTTTAAAACGGAAAGTAAAATCAAGGCTGCAGTATTAACATGCTGATGATGGAGAGCATTGGGAGGGGGGAAATACCACCTCAAAGTAATTTGATGAATTTTTACTTCTCTTCTATACCTCTAAGTTACCTTAAATTTCCTGTGACCAGGAAATAATTGTATTTTCTATCAAAAATAATAATTTTTAAAATTTTTTTCAGGAGCTAAAAATCAAAATAAAGTGTGAGAGGTACAATAGGTAAGGTGGGGAAAGGAAATTAAACACTCCTCCAAAAATCATATTCCAATGTCCCTATCTAATTCTACCTCATACTACATTTCTTAATCATAGGATCATAGAACGGTAAGGTTGGAAGGGATCTCAAGGATCATCTAGTTCCAACCCCCTGCCATAGGCAAGGACACCTCCCACTAGTACAGCTCACTCAAGGCCTCCTCCAACCTGGCCTGGAACACCTACAGGGAAGGAGCAGCCACAACCTCCCTGGGCAACCTGTGCCAGTGTCTCACCACCCTCACTGCAAACAACTTCCTCCTAACATCCACTTTCAATCTCCCCTATGACACTTCAAACCCGTTCCCCTTGTCCTGGCATTCCAATCCCCTGTCAATAGTCCCTCCCCAGCCTTCCTGTAGCCCCCTTCAGATACTGGAAGGCTACTCTAAGGTCTCCTGGAAGCCTTCTCCTCTCCAGGCTGCAGAGCCCCAACTCTCTCAGTCTGTCCTCACAGCAGAGCTGCTGCAGCCCTCTCAGCATCATGGTGGCCTCTTCTGGACCTGCTCCAACACTTCCATGTCCTTCCTGTGCTGAGGGCTCCAGAACTGCACACAGGTCTCCAGGTCCTCCACATCAACTGTTGCCAATACACAAATCTTTGTTTAATAAAATCTTTCCATAGCAGACAAAGCAAGATCATTAAGTTTTCCATAACAGGTGTTTGCTAAGTCATACCTGGTGTGGCCCCACAAATTAATTCCAGACCCTCCAGCATGCTGGCTGTTTCACAGAGAAGAACTTCAGTTACTGCTGAAGCACAATGAATACAGATTCCCCCTTCACTGCCAAACTCTTTCCAAATTCAAGATACCAGCATTTGAAAAGTAACAGATGATCCTAAAAGGTTGAAAGGTCAGGGCTTGCTGGTAAACAACCAGTAGATCATATTATTCACAGCTAATGAGCCAGGCTTCAAGGTGTTTTTGCACACACAGGTGTGTCACCTTGATGATGCTATATAATGATGCTGTGCCCGTGCAGTAATGGTACCAATTTACTACCATTGCTGAACCATTTGGTTTGCAAACAAGGTAGGAGAGATAACATGTTTGAACAGGAGGCTTCAGTGCAGCACTGGTGAATGATGCAGACAATGAGTTATCAGTCACTTTGCACTGCCAGTCCCTGTGCACAGACATGGATCAAAGCAGAGGGAGGCAAACAGTTTGTACCTACTTTCCAATAGTTCTGAGTTCTTCCATTGCTGTAGAATGTAGACTAGAGATTCAAAGGCAGTTTTCCCAGGCCTTCAGTCCAGCTATGATTAGATGGCTTTATTTTCCAACCTTACTTTTCACTCACCAGAACAGCATGACATTTATCTCATGCTAGCCTCCTGGTGTGGCACTAGTTACTAAATTTAGTCAAGATGTGTTTGTGCTGTACATCACTGAGCCTAACATTACTTGAACAAACCTGAGCTGTAGAGTGAAAGGCTTTATTTGACTCAGGTATCATCAATTTCTCAGTTATTGAGAAAATAACTCAAAACAATTAATTAGGAATGAAACTAGAACAGTGTTTGTGCTTTTTCTCCACATTTGGTATCAAGACAAGGGGCAATGGGTTTGAACTGGCAGAGGGGAGATTGAAAGTGGATGTTAGGAGAAGGTTGTTTGCAGTGAGGGTGGTGAGACACTGGCACAGGTTGCCCAGGGAGGTTGTGGTTGCTCCCTCCCTGGAGGTGTTCAAGGCCAGGTTGGAGGAGGCCTTGAGTGAGCTGTGCTAGTGGGAGGTGTCCCTGCCTATGGCAGGGGGTTGGAACTGGCTGATCCTTGAGGTCCCTTCCAACCTTCCCATTCTGTGATTCTGTGAAAGGAACACTGTTGCCTAAGCGTAAGACAAAGCAGTTTTGTGGCTTAGTATTTGGTNTGTGGTTGCTCCCTCCCTGGAGGTGTTCAAGGCCAGGATGGAGGAGGCCTTGAGTGAGCTGTGCTAGTGGGAGGTGTCCCTGCCTATGGCAGCGTGTTGGAACTGGCTGATCCTTGAGGTCCCTTCCAACCTTCCCATTCCGTGATTCTGTGAAAGGAACACTGTTGCCTAAGCGTAAGACAAAGCAGTTTTGTGGCTTAGTATTTGGTTTACATCTCCATAGCTTAGAGGCTCCAGGCTTTTTTTTCCTCCTGTTTCTATCACTATTGCTCCTCCTCTGTTCTTTTCTTCTCAATATATGCTTCCATAAATGTAACAATACTAGTGATGTAAAAGCAAACTACCTACAAAAAAGAAAAGGAAAGAAAGAGCCTGTAAGAATCAAGCAGATACTGGAATGAAAAGTCCTTACATGTTCTAAGGTCCAAATCTGCAGGAGCCATAAAGACAAGACAGAAGGGAGTGCTTTTGCAGAAAAGTGCAACTAAAAATTTTCTGGATAAAAAGAAGGTGCCATTTTCTTTGGAATAAAGTCAGAATTAAATAAGGCCCTCAGACACTAATAGATATGTTACTTGCATAGTAAAAGGATAAAAACTAAGTCTCCTGCAGAACATAAGTAAACTCCAACAGATTAGTCAGGAGCTGACTCTCAGACGGAGTTGACAAACTGAGGAAGCATCTGTCTTGCCTTTCATGAGTATTTTATGTGTGACTTGTTTCACCAGTTCAGTTCTGCATTGCTGTGTCACCATGTAAAGGTAAACCAAAGAAGAATAAAAAGGAA
>VWZE01006895.1:19535-29855 GCA_013396675.1 Eubucco bourcierii | reverse complement strand
CAGGCTGCACAGCCCCAACTCTCTCAGCCTGTCCTCACAGCAGAGCTGCTGCAGCCCTCTCAGCATCTTGGTGGCCTCCTCTGGATCTGCTCCAACACTTCCATGTCCTTCCTGTGCTGGGGGCTCCAGAACTGCACACAGGACTCCAGGTGGGGTTTGAGGAGAGCAGAGCAAAGGGGCACAATCCCCTCCCTTGCCCTGCTGCCCACACTGCTCTTGCTGCAGCCCAGCACACAGTTGCTGTCTGGGCTGCACTCACACTGCAGGCTCATGTGCTTTTCATCAACCCAATTTCCTGCTGCCTTCCTAACCAATACACTTCAGTGCATTATTCTTTGTCTTTTTTTCCATCATTTTTAGCCCATTACTTTACATCTTGTGTAGCAAATAGGATGAAGTCATTCCCTTCCTGTTTGTAGCATTCTTCTCTGAATTTTAAGATGCTACTCTATCCTTTGGACTCCAACTTAGATGATGGTGTTGCTAAGAGCAGGGCTTTAAACTTACCCTAGCAATCAGACAGTAGGCAGTACTTGGTATATCTGAGAAATAATTGTCTGAAGCATAAGGAATGTCACAAACCCTAATTTGGCAATATTGGCTTGAAACTAAAATCCTAATGTCATGGTTTGGGAGTTCCCTGCCCCCCACACACTATGAAAATCCCCCAGACTAGACTCAGCCAGCTGGAAGTTAAGGACTGAAGCTCTATTTACAGCTCAGCTCTGCAATGTACAAGCAGAGATAGACACAACAGACAGGAATAGTTACAGACATAGACAAGTTAAAGGTGATACAGAAACACAATCCCCCTGCCAGAAATCAGAGTCCCCAGGAGGGGCTCCCAACCACCCTTCCACCTTCTCCCCACCCCTATACCTTACCCAAGGGTCTGTGTTACATGCAAGGTGAGTTTGGAGGATGGGCATGGGGGGTTAGAAGGAAAGTGGTTAGTTGGGCTACACGGTAGAAGGCAGCAGACACAGTAGCTCCCAGAGAGACTCTCTCTACCTTATCTATATTTGTGTCCTTGTTCCTATACATCTCAGCAAGCCTCTGAGTGAAGCAGACATCACCACTGTTTGCTTTTTACAGCCTATCATCTCATTTCTTTCATTAAAATATTCAAATTAGGCTCAAACCAGCACAGCTTACAACTCTCACTTAAAAATTGCTCAAATCATAAAATCAGGGATAAACATCTGACCTAATACATGAATTAAGCTGTGTTTGACTTCTTATCAACCATTCAATTCCTATGAAAATACACAACCAGGAAGGGTAACATTAAAAAAATCTCTCACACTTTTGAAAAACTCAGCAAACTTTCCTTGAATTTTTTTTTTAAAACAAACAATTCTTCTCAAAAGCAAGAGGAGGAAAAATGGTACACAAGTATTTAGCGCTAAGTTGTAAGAGGAACATTTTAAGTGTACAATGCTCCTGCCAGAGAGAAACTAAAACTAAAACCCCAATTTATCTTTCAAGTAATGACTTGAAAATAATCTTTCAAGTAGCAATGACTACTCATCACAAAAATCTCTTTTCCTATTTATTGTACTTGTGAATAGTTGGAGATGCAATCTACAACGGATCAAGGAAGAAACTGAAAAACAACAAAGCAGCTGCATTTAAAATGTTTTCAACAGGGAAGATATCTTTGCCAAGAGATAAAAGCATGTAAGCAGTGTGAGCATTCATTAGACTCTCATCAGAGGAACATTGGAGGCTGGCATACATGAGAAAGCAACAGATTTAGTTGAGCTGAATAACAGGATTGTGATTGGGAAGTATTGCAAGTCAAGCTTGTTGTATAGAATCATAGAATGGTAAGGTTGGAAGGGACCTCAAAGATCATCTAGTTCCATAGAAGGCCTTGTTCAGCCTGGCCTTGAACACCTCCAGGAAGGTTGTGAAGCACAGAAGACCTGCAGGGAGGTTGTGGAGCACAGAAGCACCAAATGTGATCAAAGATCACATTGGGTGATTCTGTGCTCCACAACCTCCCTGGGCAACCTGTGCTGTGAGGACAGGCTGAGAGAGTTGGGGCTCTGCAGCCTGGAGAAGAGAAGGCTTCCAGGAGACCTTAGAGTAGCCTTCCAGGATCTGAAGGGGCCTCCAGGAAGGCTGGGGAGGGACTATTGAGAAGGTCTTGCAATGCCAGGACAAGGGGCAATGGGTTTGAAGTGGCAGAGGGGAGGTTGAAAGTGGACGTTAGGAGGAAGTTGTTTGCAGTGAGGGTGGTGAGACACCGGCACAGTTTGCCCAGGGAGGTTGTGGCTGCTCCCTGCCTGGAGGTGTTCAAGGCCAGGTTGGAGGAGGCCCTGAGTGACCTGTACTAGTGGGAGGTGTCCCTGCCTATGGCAGGGGGTTGGAACTAGATGATCCTTGAGGTCCCTTCCAACCTTCCCATTCTGTGATTCTATTTCTAAATGCACACTAGCTTAAGCACTTAGCAAATTATGTGCATTTGTCAGAGCAGATTGTTTGGTGAAAGTAGAGAGGTAACTTCACTGTCAGACATTAGTGAGTTTATCCTTACCTCTTTGGAGCTTCCACACCTGTCCCAGATACTTTGGAAAGTGGCAGTTTCTGTGGCTCCTTTGTGTTCTGTCCTGTGCAGGTCGTAAGCAGCCAAGGAATGCTGAGAACTTTCTAACCTTCTTCACAGTAACTATCTGGTATAACCAAGCTGCTCTTGTTGCCCTGCAGGGTTCCATTAATGATTAACCACACACAGCTCTCTGTTCATTAGCTTTATCAGTCACTCCTTCTCAACGTGGGGGAAAAAAAGGAAACTAGTGAATTTGTTCAGTGGCAGCACACTCGTGTTGGTCCCTGTGATGGTTTGGAGTTCCCTGCCCCACACACACTTTGTAAAATCCCCTAGATCAGACTCAGCAGGCTGGAAGTTAAGGACTGAAGTTCTATTTACAGTTTAGCACACTGTACAAGCAGAGAGATACACAATAGACAGGAATAGTTACAGACAGACAAGGTAAAGGGAATACAGAAACACAATCCCCCTGCCAGAAATCAGAGTCCCCAGCAGGGGCTCCCAACCACCCTTCCACCTTCTCCCCACCCCTCTACCTTACCCCAGGGTTTGGCTTACGCTCAGGATGAGTGTGGAGGATTGGCCAGGGGAGTTAGAAGGAAAGAGGTTAGTTAGGTTACTCTGCAGAGAGGCGAAAGCAAGAAGCTAGACAGCCCCAGAGTGTCTGTGACCAATGTCTTATCTTTGTTTTGTATTCTTACCCATCTCAGCAAGCCTATGAGTGAAGCAGACATCACCATTGTTTTCCTTTCTCAGCCTATAATATAATTTTCTCCATTAAAATCTTCCAATTAGCCTCAACCCAGCACAGGGACCAACATGAGACTTTTCATTCACAGAGCCTCAGGGTCAAATAAGCTGGGTGCAGACTGAAAGTACAGAGAACCAAGAGCCTCAGCAGATCCTGTTTCTTGCCTGTTTGAAGACACGGAATCACGCCGACCAAAAACTTGACACGACTGAGATTGTGTCCAGTTCTGGTGCACTCAGTTCAAGAGGTGCTGGAAGGTGTCCAGAGAAGGGCACGAAGGCAATGGCAAACCTTCACAGAGTGCAAACTTAGCTGTTCTTACCCAACCTGCAGCCACGCATCTTGCCACAGCCACTCAGAGGAATCTTCTCTGCAGTGCAATCTACGGCAGCAGCAGTTCCCTGTGGCAGTAATTTGTGTATGCTGGCACACACCGTGCACCCTTAGGCAGCTAACATTACAGGAAGGAAAAGAGGTTGTTTTTAAGGAGGCTGAAAGAATTGCTCCTCAATTCAAGAGGTGCTGGAAGGTATCCAGAGAAGGGCAGCAAGGCTGGGGAGGGGCCTGGAGCACAGCCCTGTGAGGAGAGGCTGAGGGAGCTGGGGGTGTGCAGCCTGCAGAAGAGGAGGCTCAGGGCAGAGCTCATTGCTCTCTGCAGCTACCTGAAAGGAGCTTGTAGCTAGGTAAAGATCAGTGGGTGTTCAGCCTGCAGAAGAGGAGGCTCAGGGCAGAGCTCATTGCTCTCTACAGCTACCTGAAGGAAGGTTGTGGCCAGCTGGGGTTGGGCTCTTCTCCCAGGCACCCAGCAACAGAAGGAGAGGACACAGTCTCAAGCTGTGCCAAGGGAGGTCTAGGCTGGATGTTAGGAGGAAGTTGTTGGCAGAGAGAGTGATTGGCATTGGAATGGGCTGCCCAGGGAGTTGGTGGAGTCCCTGTCCCTGGAGGTGTTGAAGTAAAGCCTGGATGGGGCACTTGGTGCCATGGTCTGGTTGACTGGCTAGGGTTGGGTGATAGATAGTTTGGGCTGGGTGATCCTGGAGGTCTCTTCCTACCTGGCTAATTCAGTGATTCTGAGCAGTCTGGCAGCTGATGGAAAGCAGGTGAGACAGCCGAGGACACACCGAAGTCAGACCCGGGGCCTGCTTGCGCCCCGGGGGCAGTGCTGCAGAGGTGAATCCCTTAGGCTGAGGAAGCTGCGGTGCGCTCCCGTCAGCAGGGCGCAGGCAGGCATCACTGCCGGCCCTTAAAGCCTGCTCCGCCATTTGCAGCGAGTGCATGGCCAACACCTGAGCTTAACTGAGACCTGTCTTACAGCTGCTTCACAGGAGGCAAGGCCCTGCTCGGCTGCCGCTATAAACCAGAGCACAGCAAAATAAGTCCGTGAAGCCCTGGTGTGTTTAAGGCAGGCCTCTGAGCCCCCACGGGCGCGGGCTCAGCCCAGCCGCGGCCGCCCCCTGCTGGCCTTGCCCTGCCTGGCCGCCGGAGGGCGGCGGTGGACGTGAGAGAGAACGAACCGCCGCTGGCTGCCGGGGCACGGAGCTCGGCTGACTGCGGCTGTGGAGCTGCGCAATGTCCGCGCTGCGTTTCAGCTGGCCTGCGCCCGTGTGTCGGGCACATCTGCGTATGTATTGGCTTCATTTTCCTCTTGGAGGATTGGTTGCATTGTTTTGCCCTGACTCCCTCCGTAATTCCAGCTGATCAGAGACTGGGAATTGCCGAAGTCGGATGGCATTGGCACAAGCTTCGGGCTCTTGGGGCTGAAGGGGTTCAGAGCCCCTCGGAGGCTGCCTCAGGCTCTGGGAGAGCTGCTCCCTGGGGCAGGAGAATGGTATAACCAAGCCTTTAATGTACCCTTACATAACCACCCTTATTATTAAAGTACATAATCATAGAATGGTAAGGTTGGAAGTGAACTCAAAGATCATCTAGTTCCAACCCCCTGCCGTAGGCAGGGACACCTCCCACTAGCACAACTCACTCAAGGCCTCATCCAACCTGGCCTTGAACACCTCCAGGCAGGGAGCAGCCACAACCTCCCTGGGCAACCTGTGCCAGTGTCTCACCACCCTCACTCCAAACAACTTCCTCCTAACATCCACTTCCAAGCTCCCCTCTGACACTTCAAACCCATTCCTCTTGTCCTGGCATTCCCAGACCTTGTCAGTAGTCCCTCCCCAGCCTTCCTGGAGCCCCCTTCAGATCCTGGAAGGCTACTCTAAGGTCTCCTGGAAGCCTTCTCTTCTCCAGGCTGCAGAGCCCCAACTCTCTCAGCCTGTCCTCACAGCAGAGCTGCTGCAGCCNACAATCCCCTCCCTTGCCCTGCTGCCCACACTGCTCTTGCTGCAGCCCAGCACACAGTTGCTGTCTGGGCTGCACTCACACTGCAGCCTCACCTTGAGCTTTTCATCACCCCAGACTCCCAGGGCTTGTTCCTCAGTGCTGATCTCAGCCATTCCCCACCCAGCTTGTATTTGTGCCTGGATTCAGAGCTACATTGCTACTTCTTTCATGGCTGCCCTTAATCAGCCTTAACTCAGTTGAAGGAAGCTAGCCATGGATTATAAGCTCAGGCTTTCTTGGCCTTTCCTCAGTGTGAGACCTCCAGTTGCTTCTGTATGAGTTGGCTCTCATGTGGACATGTACTGGATCAGATCAGAAGTCTCTCTATACTCATAGAATGGTTTAGGTTGGAAGGGATCTCAAAGATCATCTAGTTCTACCCCCCCACCATAGGCAGGGACACCTCCCACCAGAACAGGTCTAGACCCTGTCTAATACTTAGTACTGGGCACGTAGGTAAGGAGGAGTATAGGCTGTTGAGTAACGTTCATCCCCTAAACACTGCTCCTGGCACTTGATGACCTGTGGCCCCTGGACTTCCAGACTGAAATACATCATGTTTGTAGTTAATGTTTATCAGCTGAGTTTTCTCTTGTCAGAATGCTGAAGCCCTTTGTGAACCCATGTGAACTTTTCCCACGTGCTGCATTTTGTGGTGGAGAACACTGGAGCTTGCACACGCAGTCTGAAGAAATCCTTCTGGTTTTCTCAAACTGGGCCCCTTCACACTTTTGGTGATGCTGTGTGACTTTTGTGTTGAAAACAGAGACCACAATTAAATTCTGCTCAGCTGCCTGTGCTTTTCCCTCAGTCTGTTACACCACCCTCACTTTCTGCTTTCTACTGGCCAAACTATCTTAACTATATTTGGTTGTTCCTCTGATCATCCTGTTTGGTCATCCTTGTATTTCTTGCATTTCATTATCCCAAGCCTCCCACTCCACTCCTGTTCTAGGAATTCACTCTCCCTTATGCTTTCAAGGACACCAGCTTCTAGGAATTCGGTTTTTTCCCCCTCTTTTTTTCCCCCAGCGATGCACACAAGTAATAGTAAGCACTACTTTCTCAGGCACACTCTCTTCTCTGCAAAGCTGTTTTCTGGAGCACATCAAACAGTTATCTGGGCAATTAAATGTCAATATTTTGAGGCAAACTTTGTAAGCCTTTATCTGTTTGAATGGTTGTTCAGCCATCTGTTTCCACAAACTACATATTCTTTAGTGGGGAAAAATTTTACTTATTCTACCCACCAGTTGTGTAATTATTGATTTGTTTCTTTCCGAGACTAGCAGTGTTGTGGGGTAACTTGTCAAGATTAATCCTCACAGTTTGCCTGGTTTCTGTGGTTGGTTTTGGACCTGAGAGTACTAAAACTTGAGCAGCAAAGAGAAGGATTACAGTGGAACACTGAAAAGGTCCTAAATTGTTCAAAATAGGATGCATCTTTCTTTGTGGGGCAGTAGAATTGTAGATTTTCAGTTCTGAGCTCAGCCATTTCCTTTAACCTGTCTCATTGTCACTGGCAGAACACCCTTTCACCTTCCTTTCCTGCTGATGGCAGTCCAACAGTTTTGGGGAATGGACAGGTTGTAGACAATACCAATTCCACAGCTGTTTCTCTGCTTGAAAACCCAAGATACCAGTCCTCACACCTCTAGAGAGTGTGTTTCAAAAGGCAAATAAAATGGCATTCTTGACGGAGAAGTTGCCTTATGAGTCTGAGGGGAGGGGAAACTGCCTCCAAGGGACTGATGAGCAGCACTTGGGCATCATACCCTTGTGCTTCTAGTCACACTCAAACCAGCCCTTGGACAACACTGCCCAAGAGTAATTATTTTCTCCATTTCGCTTTCAGTCTAGCTCTTCTGAGCTCCCTATTCTTAAGTCCTGGGCTCCATCAAGAGCAATGTGGGCAGCAGGGCAAGGGAGGGGATTGTGCCCCTTTGCCCTGCTCTCCTCAGACCCCACCTGCAGTCCTGAGTGCAGTTCTGGAGCCCCCAGCACAGGAAGGACATGGAAGTGTTGGAGCGGGTCCAGAGGAGGCCACCAAGATGCTGAGAGGGCTGCAGCAGCTGTGCTGTGAGGACAGGCTGAGAGAGTTAGGGCTCTGCAGCCTGGAGAAGAGAAGGCTTCCAGGAGACCTTAGAGTAGCCTTCCAGTATCTGAAGGGGGCTCCAGGAAGGCTGGGGAGGGACTATTGACAAGGTCTGGGAATGCCAGGACAAGGGGAATGGGTTTGAAGTGTCAGAGGGGAGCTTGAAAGTGGATGTTAGGAGGAAGTTGTTTGCGGCGAGGGTGGTGAGACACTGGCACAGGTTGCCCAGGGAGGTTGTGAAGCACAGAATCACCCAACATGATCTTTGATCACATTGGGTGATTCTGTGCTTCACAACCTCCCTGGAGGTGTTCAAGGCCAGGTTGGAGAAGGCCTTGAGTGAGCTGTGCTAGTGGGAGGTGTCCCTGCCTATGGCAGGAGGTTGAAACTAGATGATCCTTGAGGTCCCTTCCAACCTTCCCATTCTGTGATTCTATGATTCTATGTTGTACCTCTGACTGTAGCTGAGCCAATCTTCAGAGCCCATAAATTCAGGCTGTACTTTCAGTTGGCAGCTTGTGGTTGTAATTTCACCTTCCTGTTTCCCATTGGTGGCAGCAGAATCTTGCAGCCCACAGATGGAAAGCACTTTGTCATAGCAAAGCACACAAACCTGGGTAACCAAGAAGAGTTACAAGAGCCTGCTAATCACAGCTGTGTGCCTTTCAGTGAACAGATCTTTCTTGCTAAAATGCCTGCTAGTATCTGTGCAAACTGATGAGCAATTAGAGCAGAATGTCTTTGGGCTAAAAGTTTGCACTGTGAATGTTACAAGACCTAATTTAACTTGAAGTCTCAGGTGTGACTATGCACAATATCTAATGAAAATCATATGGCTCTTGGACACTGTTATGGCTGTATTAGGTTTTGAAGTACTAATTAGATTGTGCTTCAAGTTGAGGAAGGAAGAAATGAAGATTTAGCATGCAGAAGCAACTTAATTTAAGGCCTTGTGGATAATTCAGAGTAAGGTATCTCTCTGGCCCATCTGCTGGTTCTGTTACTTAGGTTTTCAAGATGTTAAGACAAACAATGCCCAAGACACAAACCACATTAACAAACCAGATTAAAGCACCACTAAATTAGCCAGAACATAAACCCAAAGGTAGCTAGTCTGACTTGTTTGAAGGGAAGTAACTCATCTGGTGATGTTTCTCTCATCTGGTGATGTTCCTCTCATTTGGTTTTGCAGGAACAGGCTGAAGCAGCAATTTGATGTTTGAAGTAAACCCAGCTTTAGGGTTCTGTGTATCAGGATAGAAGTGCTGCAGTGTTTGTGTCTCACCAGTGTCTCACCACCCTCACTGCAAACAACTTCCTCCTAACATCCAGTTTCAGTCTCCCCTCTGCCAGTTCAACCTGGCCTTGAACACCTCCAGGGAGGGAGCAGCCACAACCTCCCTGGGCAACCTGTGCCAGTGTCTCACCACCCTCACTGCAAACAACTTCCACCTAACATCCAGTTTCAGTCTCCCCTCTGCCAGTTCAACCTGGCCTTGAACACCTCCAGGCAGGGAGCAGTCACAACCTCCCTGGGCAACCTGTGCCAGTGCCTCACCACCCTCACTGCAAACACTGCTGTAAAACGCTGGTCTAATACAAGTGTACTCATAGGTTCAGAGGCATTGAAGCTGTTTTGCCAGGTGAATGTGATACTAGAAGGACACAGCAGGGATCAGACATCACACCTGGCATCCTGCAACTCATCTAAACATAGCACAAACCTCCTCTCTCTACCATATGCCCACATCTGACCCAGGTTAATTTGTGCTGGTGACATTCTGACACCACAGACACCATCCTGTTAGCATCTCTTAAACACATTTTAGAGGTGTTAAGCTTGCACTTGCCCCAGTTGTGGGCACTTTGGACAAATAGGCATACAGTATTTCCCTGCCACTGGGCAGCTCTACCAACACCTTTTTACCATGCTGCTTTTTGCCTGTGTGCCCTCTTCCAAAGGATGTCTGTTCCAAACATTATATATCTATATATATCTATACATCTATATAATAAAGTGTGTGGGTTTGGGAGGTTGGTTTGTTGTTTGGTTTTGGTATTTCTTTTCCCCCACCCCCAGGTTTGTATATAATTAGAGTTGTAATGATTGTCAGCATGGATTTACCAAGGGGAACTCAAGCTTGACTTACCTGATAGCATTCTGTGATGCCACCACAACTGAATGGGTAGATTCATGGAGAGCAGTGGATGTAGTCTACTTTGACCTTAGCAAGGCCTTTGACACTGTCTCCCAAGACAGCCTTGTGAGCAAGCTCAGGAAGTGTGGGATGGAAGAGCAGAGAGAGAGGTGGATTAGGAGCTGGTTACAAGATAAAGAGTGCAGAGTGATTTGATTCTAGCAACCTTCCAGCACTGTAAATATCACAGCAGAATCATAGAATGATAAGGTTGGAAGGGACCTCAAAGATCATCCAGTTCCAACCCCCTGCCATAGGCAGGGACACCTCCCACTAGCACAGGTCACTCAAGGCCTTGTCCAGCCTTGCCTTGAACACCTCCAGGGAGGTTGTGGAGCACAGAAGCACCCAACGTGATCAAAGATCACGTTGGGTGCTT
>VWZE01006892.1:12528-26169 GCA_013396675.1 Eubucco bourcierii | reverse complement strand
GGAGGACCCCATAGCTGGACTTGGAGGACCCCATAGCTGGACTTGGAGGACCCCAGTTGCCCAGATTTGGGGCTTTCTGGGATCAGCTGTGCCTTGGGTTTCTTTTGAAGGTGCCAGAACTGCAAGGTGGGGAAGACATATCTGGTTAAGTGCATGTGCCTGCAGAAGACCTGAGCAGTGTGACTGCAATTCCTGATGAAAAGATGGATCAATGGGCCTAGTATTCTCCTAAAAGGATGCATAAAAGGGTATCTGTTGGTCATAAAAGTTCTTAATCAGTTGATATGTAATGCATAAGTACCAGTTGTCCTTCACCATCCCACTGAAAAAAAAAAAAAAAGCTGTAAATCTATGCACCTATCACTTGCTTCTATGATTACAGACACACGACTATGACATATCTTCCCCATTAACAGAACTGCCAAGTTTTGCCAGTCAGCTAAACCTAAATATTCTGTACTTTAGCAATTACATTTTTTCCCTGTACATTAGATAGAACAAAAGGTAAATCCAGGAAAATGCAACAACTCATTTAATGAGATATTTTACTAAATTTAGTCCCTAAAAACAGCTAAAGAAATTGGTTTATTCCCTTAAGAAATTAAAATCTCTGTCCAACTTAGAACACAGGAGGACTTTTTGGGAAAAAAAGAAAAGCAGGACCAACCAAACAGAACTAAATCAAATGAAACAAAACAAATGAACAAACAAAGAAACCAAATCAACCAAGCAAAAAAACCCCAACACCCTAACTGAAACCACCAAAACAAAAAAACAATGCATGGCAGAGAACTAGTAGTTCTGACTTTTGCAGTGAAACACAGTTATGAATGGAAGTGATCTTGTGTGATGGTTTGGGAGTTCCCTGCCCCCCACACTTTGTAAAATCACCCAGACTAGAACTCAGCCAGCTTGAAGTTAAGGCATGAAGCTCTATTTACAGCTCAGCACAATGTACAAGCAGAGATATACACTATAGACAGGAATAGTTACAGAAATATACAAGTTAAAGGTAATACAGCAACACAACTCCCCTCCCAGAAATCAGAGACCCCAGGAGGGGCTCCCAACCACCCTTTCACCTCCTCCCCACCCCTATACCTTACCCCAAGGTTTGCCTTATGCGCAAGGTGAATTTGGAGGATTGGCCAAGGGGGTTAGAAGGAAAGTGGTTAGCGAGTTTACTCAGCAGAGAGGAGAAAAAGCCAGAAGCTGCTAGACCAAGACACTGTGCCCGCCACACTCTGCGCTATCTGGGTTTTGAGTTCTTTTCTTAAACATCTCGGCAAGCCTATGAGTGAAGTAAAACTCACCATTGTTTCCTTTTCACAGCCTATAATATAATTTTCTCTATTATAATATTCCAATTAGCCTCAAACCAGCACATGTTACTTTTCTTTTTCTTTCTTTCTTCTTATTTCCTCTTTCCACTTCGGCTGCAACAAGCAGTGTTCAGAGATCATAGACTGTTTGACACTGCTGATGCGTGAAGCCAAACAAGGAGAGCTTCTGAGGCAGGACCTGCAGCAGCCTCCAAGCATGAGTCATAGTCACTGGAGTGTCCATTCTCAGCATCTTCTGGGAATCACAGAGTCAGAAAGGTTTGTCATAGACATCAACCCTACCAGGAAGCCCTGATCTAAACCAAGAAATGACAGACATCAGGGAATGATCAACCAATAGGAGATTAGACAGCTGCAAAAGTAACTAACGCTCAGCTGAGAAGACATTGCAGATGTTATTCCTCCATTTGGTATTGCTGTAAAACAAATTGTCTAGAAATACAAAATAAAGGAATCTGTAGGAAAATGTCAGCTATGCTCAGCCTTATCCTGGGAAATGAATGAACGAATATATTACATTACAGAAGAGTGGTGATAGGAGAGGAGTGTGACTTCTATTTCTGGAGAGGGATTTGAGACACCTACTGCCTCTTAGCATAGTTTGGAGCAAGCTGATGCATTTTACACCTTGCTGCCAGGTACCCACTGAGGTAGTCTCCATGCTTTTCACCCTTGAAGACTGATTTTTTTTTTTTGTTTGTTTGTTGTTGTTTTTTACACTATACAAGGAATCACATTAGCATTCCTGCAGTTTCCCTTAATAATGAGAGCTTGTATTTGTGCCAAGCATTTTGTGATATCATTTGTAGGCATCGATGCTGTCCAGAATGTGCTATGCTAATGCCTCATCTCAAGAATACAAGTAGTACATTGACTTCCTTTTAATTAATGATGATGTCAGCTTTGTGTAGGAGGTCAGCTTGCAGCCTGTAAGCCAAACCTTCAGGTTTCTGATTCAGGAAAGTGGATCACATCATGCACAAGCAAGCAGTATTTGATATAGTTAGAAAAATTTCTGTGAGTTTGCTCTCTCTTGAGAGAAACCTGATAAATATACATGGGAATTTAAATTTCTTTCTGCTACAAGGTTTGATCTGCACAGGATAGCGGTAGTGCTTTGCACAAAAAGCATGGGAATGTGTAATCAGAAAACCCATTTTACTGAATGAAATTTAAATTGTCCAAAATTATTTATAAATATTGAAGGTGAATGGGGTGCAGAGATTGGGAAAAAACTTAACAAAGCATGTGAGGATGGTGCTCATTCCTCACTTTTTAGGTGGATTCTGTAACAAAGGGGTAAAAAAATTTAGAAACAGGCCATGAGCCCATCCCCAAAATTTGCACAAGAATCTCACTGGCCTTACAGTGATCCTGTGTGACTGAAGTTGCAAAAGCTAGTGAAAAAGTTCACATTAGTTTCAAAACAGTCAGAATTTCACCAATAAAGTGTGTTTAGAAATGTTGATTCTGTGGTTTTATATGCAACATACCACAACTTTCTTTGGTCTGCTGGGAGGATTCACAGTAATACATAAATGTTTTTATTTGGAGACAGAGATTTAATTCATGGGACAAAAATGAACCTTTAGAAAAAAACATCTATTTGCAAAAAGGAGTAAAAAAATAAAGCAACAAATCACATCACAGATCTGATTATAATGGTCCACCTGGTTCTGCATTTATTATCAGGCTCCAAAGTAAAATTTTTTTTTTTTTTCAGAAGTTACTCAGCATTGCATTTGCATGCTTTGATAATCACTCTGAATTTGGGAACTAGGGTCTCTAAGCTTTTGGGCTCTTGGCAACTCTTCTGATGTGAGCTACCCCATAGGCCACACTAGATTTGCTCTGGTCATTTGCCGTTCAGCACCATGACTGGAAGTTACATTGACAAACCCTCGGGAATGCCTGGAACTCAGGGATGACTTAAGTAACTGCCTTTCATTATAAGGAAAATTTCTTCAGCCTCACAGAAAATATAATTAAACAGCTAATATTTTTGCCTAATTTTTCCAGTAGCTGTGACTCATAATCCCAGAAATCTCCTTCGGTATGAGATAGCACATACCCTGAATCTTTCAGATGCTAAAATGAATGAGTTTCAAAGTCTAGGACTGCTGCAACATGTATATTTTGTATTAAGGCTCATTCTTGCCTAAAGGTCTCAAACAGCATATAGGCAATCTCTTCTTTCAGTGATCCAGCAGCATACAGAATCCTACTTTCAAATGCACCTTTTCTTCAGAAATTGCATCCACTTTGTGTCAGCAGTAAAAACTTTTCTGCCAAGGTCACTTGCCTTCATATGGAATCTCCCTCAAATTGCAATGTATCTTCCTCTGCTAGTATGCTAAGAAAAAAAATTTGAAGACTGTGTGTATTGCTAGTCCTGTGTGACAACTGCTATGAAATACAGTTAGGACAAGTAGAATCGAATTTCTGTAGTTTGCTATGACATTTATCATAGAGTGTAGTTTAGAAAATACACTTCGGAATATTTTCTGGTATTCTATTTCAGCAAAGTAAGATGTTTTTATTAAACAAAACTGGCAAGGCATCTCTGCCTTGAAATGAACTAGATTAGCTCCTCTGTTTCCCTAGTTACAGTTTATTGTCTCTGTTTTTTTAAAGAGGAATTTCCATGACACAAAAGTAGAGTAATCCGTTGTTGAGTCAGGCCCTTTGTCTTACTGTATCTTTTGTGAGGAGCACAGTTTCTAGTGCCAGACAAAGAGATACTGATGCTGTCAATAAAGATAGTTCTGCAGGCTCAGCACAGCCTGACTTACACTGCTGCCCCAGGCCTCTATTAAGAACACTCCACTGTTACTCTTGTGCTTACAGCTGGCATACTACTCTTATCTTTGTTTTGCTTTAAGCGTAGGTCAAAATGCTGCTGTATTTTCTTGTTACTCTGCATTTCTCAATGTTGTCACACTCCACAGCCAAAAAGCACGCAAACCTCAAAAGAATCCATCTCCTCTTGAGTGAGATTGAGCTTCAAGGTCAAATGGTCACTTATGTGCTTACAACGACCCGTTCGGAAATTTTCCAGGTAAGTACCTCCACTTTCACAGTGCCTAAAATCCAACAGAGCAGATGTACACCACAGAAGTGAAAACCTAAAGGATATTCTGCGAGATAAGAATCTGCCTTGCATGAATGGAAATGGCACAGAAGAGAGAATAGACCTTATTGAGATATCACCCAATCCTTCAGTTCCAACTCCCAACCCCCTATTCCAGAAATACAGCAATTCTTTTTATTACAGCAACAATTCTGAAAATTTCTTACTTAGCAAAATGGCAAACAACCTTGGATAAAAGCCATATTTATGCAAACATGGAAGTGACTTGAAAAAAGAAGCATTAGGTCATGAGTTTGCAAATTAGGACATCAAATGTTATAATTTTGGCTGTCAGTAGGCAGGTCTTAGTAGGATTTTGGATGTAACAGGGTAGAAAGTCAGAATATTAACATAAGAGTGAAAGTCCATTCCTTGCAGAGGAGTTTCTAGTGCTTTATTTAATGTGATTTTAGATGTGCCAAGTATTGGTGCTTCCAGCAATTTTCTCTTGGGAGACCCTTCTGCAGCCTAATAATTATCACCCTAAGGCAAATGGTCTCTTTGCTCTTTCCTGCCCTTGCCAGCTGGATGCTATCTAGCAATGCACTTGAGCCAGCGCTGTGTTCTGTGCTCAGGTCTCTCCATAACTTCTTGTCATGGTTCAAGCACAGGTGGCAGCAGGGCTTCACACAGCTGCTCACGCAAGTGTCCCCCTGCTTTCTTTCCTCCTTCCCCAGTGGAAACAGAAGGAGAATTAAGATGGAAAAAGAATCACAAAACAACAAATCCCTGCAGTTTGAGATAGAGTTCAATAGAAGCCTGCTCCTGCCTTGCCTGACACGGAAACAGAGAGGAAACCGAAGAAGAGAGAAAACAAGAAGAAGGAAGCATCTCCATGTCATAGTCACAAGCTCAAAGCCCTGTGCTTTGCCCTAGTCAGCCCTTCCCTTATATAGCATACTTGTTGGCTGGATCAGCTGTCTGTTTTGGCTGTGTTCCCTCTCAGCTTCTTGTGAGTGAAACAAAAAACTTAACTCTATTGTATCTAAACTCCAGACATTATCCACCTCTTATTCTGTACTACCTACACCATGGCCATCAGAGTTATTCATCAATTGACATTATACAATGTATGTCACACAACAAATGACATATCTTGTATAACGTACATTGTTCACTGTCCACACCCAAAATGAGATTGCCTTGATGCACACAATAAACTTCTCCATCCTCCTGCATCACCTACCAGGTGTGCCCAGGTCCCTGGGCAAAAGCAATCCCAAGGATGAATTTGCCTTCACATGGAAAAAGACTAACTCAGAACATTTTTCCTAACATATTCTTCACATCCTGGGGGCTTTAATTCTTTCTGTAGCATGTGGGAGTTTGGATTGGGTAGGGCCAGCTCAAATGGGAGAACTTCTGCTGTTAACTAACCAGTGGACTTGTGCTAAATGCTGTGTTGTAAATATTACATATCCTTCCTCTCATGACTTTCAGCAGTCTGTTGTAGTGTTTAATCTTTCCAGCAGATAGTGCATGACAGGGGATTTGACACATCCACACAATGCTGTGCTTCTTGGCCCAGGTGTTTATGAGGCTGTTTCAAAAAGGAGTTCCCTTGTCACACTCAGTTCTTTCTGGGAAGCCATGTCACCTTAAGGTTTGTTTTTCAAGGCCCAGGGTGGTGTTCCAGGTGGTGGCACGGGGCACTGGATATGTTCCCAATCCTGTGGTTGTTGCTCCCACAATTGTGAGCACATGGCATTTGCCTTGGCAGGTTTCTGAGAGTGCAATGCAGTCAATTTGTCAGGCCTCCCAGCACTTACATTTCAGACATTGCCCTCCATACCACAGAGCTTTTAATTTCTTGGTTTGCTTGCTTATAGCACGTGTTTCACATTCGTGGATAGCTTGACTATTACCCACTCTTGGTTATGCAGGTGGGCAGTGATGAGGTTGCAGAGAGAAATTCCAAAATGATCAAAAGGGACATCAGGTTGCTAGGACAGGTGGTTGGAGGATCAGGAGCACATGCAGTATTTTCCTCAACCCCTTCAGTGGCAGGGAAGAACACTGAAAGGAGCAGGGGAACACACCTGATTAACATGTGGCTGAGAGCATGGTGCCATTGACGGAATTCCATGGGAATACAAAAAAGAGAAATACAAGAAAGAAAAATAACGAGCTGTGTTGAGAGTAAGTTGTGCTGGTTCCCAGGGTTACAGGAGTGGCACAGAAGAAAAGGCTAAGATAATGGGCCAGCTAAGATAATGGGTCAGGTGGCCCTGGGGGTACAAACAAGGCATAGAGGGGAAGAGAATGTTAGAGAAACAAGGTTGTACATAGTCTGTATTATGTTAATGCTCTGTCTGTTAGATTATAAAAAAGTAGCTCTGTCTGTAATAAAAAAGCGATTCTGGTGTTGCCCTGGTGGAGTCCATCCCCATTTCTCCATAGAATTCTGTCGTCTTTGATGATGCAGAGTTCTACACGGCACCAGGCCTGATGGCAACAGATAGAGTCCATCTATGTCAAAGGAGAAAACGGACTTTCGCCCATGAGCTGGCAAGGCTTATTGAGAGGCCTTTAAACTGGGTTTGATGGGGGAAGGGAGAAAACCCAGGCTCACTAGAGATGAGCCTAGAGGTGGCATGCCAATGTTGGGAGGAAAATAGATAGACCAGCTGAAAGTGCATTTACAACAATGCATGCAACATGGGCAGCAAAATAAGAGTTGCTGGAAGCCATTGTGCAACAGGATAGCTATGACTTAGTAACCATCACAGAAACATAGTGGGATGACTTTTCATGACTGGACTGCAAGGGATGGCTACGTGCTTTTAAGGAAAGACAAGCCAGCAAGGCAAGGTGGTAGAGTTGTTTTTTTATGTGAGAAACCAACTGGAATGTATTAAGTTTTATATGGATGGGGAAGAATAAGGAGTTGGAAATGTGCGGGTAAGAATAAAGAGTCAGGTTAATGTGGGTGACATTGCAATGGGTGTTTACTATTAGCCGCCTGATCAGGAAGCGGAAATCGATGAAGCCATCTACAGAGAATTTAAAGTAACCTCACAGTCACATGGCCATATCCTCATGGGGGATTTCAACCATTCTGATCTTTGCTGGAAAGGCAGCACAATGAAGCACAAACAGTCCAGGAGGTTCCTGCAGTGCCTTGGTGATAACTTTTTTGACATACGTGGTGGACAACCACATGAGAAGAGGTAGTTACTGGACCTTGTGCTAACAAACAAAGAGGGACGAGTGTCAGGAGGATGGGACCAATCTCGTTTTCAGTGATGCACAGTGGCAGGACAAAGTTAACAAACACAAACTCGAACATAGGAAGTTTCATCTAAACATGAGGAGTAAATTCTTTACTTTGGGGGTTGTAGAGCACTGGAACAGGCTGTCCAGTAATATTTAAAGCCAGCTGAATGGTTTTCACTTCTGCAGACTGACTTGATTCACCTTTTCCTTCATGTAGGACTCCATACAGTAGCCTTCCAACTTCAGTGTTTTCCCACCATGCAGCAAAATCCATCAGTGAACAGGGCATGCTGTTTCTCACTATTTTGGAGTGTGTTATATGGTGAGGCCTCCTTAGCACATTACTTCCTTCACCTTTGGTGACATTCCAAATTCTCTGTCCTCTGGCCAGTTTCTGGTCAGTTCCATGATTCCTGGGTGGCTAGGGTTATCCTGAACCTGCTGTGTTATCAGTGCAACCCGCTTACTCCATGTAGCATCAGTTGCATGATGGGTAGAAGAGACTCTTGAATGTTCAGCCTGCACTGGCATTAAGGGTGCCAGGAGGAGCTGCACTTCAATACCTATCAATTCCAAGGCAGCTGTAATTCCTTCACATGCTGTCAGTATCTCTTGTTGAGTTGGAGTGTATTCGGCCTCAAAACCTTCATATCTCTGACTCCAAAATCCTAGGAGCTGGCCTTGGGTCTCCTCAAGTGTTCTCTGCCAAAGGCTCCAGGTAGGACCATTTTTCCTGGCTGCAGCGTAGTGCAGATTTTAAACACCTTGTCCTGTCCATGCTGGCCTAGACTGCATGCACAACCTCCTGTTCAATTTTTTCAAAGGTCTTTTGCTGCTCAGGGCCCCATTGAAAATTCCTTCTTCTTCTGAGTCACTTGGCAGAGAGGGTTTGCAATCAGGCCATAGTTTGGGATATGCATCATCCCAAAACCCATGAAGTCCAAGCAAGAGAATCAGAAGCAAGATAGATCACTCTATCTACTCTCTGGAAACTGGGGCACAGTTCTCAAAGTGCTCTTAATTTTGTGAAGTCCCCCTGTGCTTAGGCTCAAGTAGAAGGCATTCCCAATTACTTTTTTTTTCCGCAGAATTCACTCTGCTCACTATTTTCAAAGTCTTGTTGAGTGGCAATTGAACAGCCTGCTCAGTTTAACTCAGTCACCAGCATGGATAATGCTCAGATGTGCAGATGATTGTGTTAACATACGTGTTGACTTCACAAAATTGTTGCATCTTGGGAAGTGGAAGGAATCCCACCTATTCAATAAGGGGAAGCCCACCTTTTACACTTTCGTACATGTTTTTAACCAAGAAATCAATCATTTTATTTGCCTCTGTGAAATCTCAGAAATCCACACACTTAGGAGTGAATCTTACAAAATTTCTACAAACATTAGCTGCACCAGTGTCTTGTGGGGTAGTGTTCCTGCACTAATTCTCTTAATGTCACAAATATATTACACAGGCTTCTTAGACTACAAAGATTTATATGCTTGGGGATAATAATAATAATAATAATAATAATCTAATAGTGACATCTTGGAAACTAATGTGGTTTACATATTTACCGTAACAATAATCTACAACTGAATCACAGTTTCTATTTTTTTTTAATACCATAATTTATCTATCATCTGTGCTATTGCTGTTCACTTCTTATGTATCTTACCTTTAAAATTAAATACAAATTTTAGATATCTAAGTACAACTGAAGAAGCAAGGCAAACAACTTCTTTAAACACTAGGTCAAAAAAAGCAGGCAGTTCTGCATAATTAAAGACTTTCATTCCATTTCTGTGTCATATTAATAATGATGTAATCATTGCCTATCACCTTACTGATCATACTCTCATCATTTCTTTTTTTTTCAGAACAGTAACACATTTTTCCCACACATCGCTAAGTCCGTGTTGGTCTGTCAAGTCAAGTGAGATCTTGAAGCAGTGCCTGAAGACCAGAGCTTTAGCAATAATGACCTGATTTTTTTTTTTTTTTATATCCACCTATACCAAATGTTTTGTACAAACTCAGCCCCAGACCTTTGTCAGTTCTCTCACCATCTAGGAAGTTACACTGAAGATGCAGTGAACTTTCATGTGCCCAGATTTATCAAACCACAGCAATTATCACCCATGTACTTCAGTCTTTTGACCTGCACTCTGTGGTCAATTAATAAATTGACAATCTGTTAGGCTGTTTAACACTGAGAATGACTAAAGATGACAAGGAGAGGGCCCTACATCAATGGTTTCCTTTCAACGTACACTTAAATACCAGCAAATCCACAATCAATGGCAGAGCACACACACGTTTAACAAAGCTTTTAACCTTTTACCCATCAGGCCATCTGCCTTTCAAAAAATATTCTCTTGGTTCAAACAGCAAAGTAAGGGATTGCATACATCCTAGAGGCTCTTAGACTGGAGTTGTGTGTGAGTAAAGCCCTAAGAATCTCTTCAACTACCCCATCCCCACTTAGGTAAAAAAAAATAGTAATTGTAGGGACTACTGTGCAAGAGCCATCTCATAAAACAAATTTAGTCAAGACACAATAGTGATGAGCAGAAAGATTAAACTAAATCTCAATGACTCCTATGCCTCCCCAGCAGAGCTAATGTGGGTATGTACACAACACAAATTAGGATGTGAGACCCTTTTCATAGATTCATAGATACACAGAATGTTTGGGTTGGAAGGGACCTTAAAAGATCACAAAATCACAGAATGTTAGGGGTTGTAAGTGACCTCTAGAGATCATCGAGTCCAATCCCCCTGCTAAAGCAGGATCACTTAGGACAGGCTGCACAGGTGAGCATCCAGGTGGATTTTGAAAGTCTCCAAAGGAGAAAACACCACAACCCTTCTGGGCAGCCTGTTCCAGTGCTCTGTCATCCTCATTGTGAAGAAGTGTTTCCGTTTGTTGAGGCAGAATGGCCTGTATCCATTGTTCCTTGTCCTATCACTGGGCACCACTGTGTAGTGGGTTGAAACTACCACCAGAATAAATCACCAGGTTAACTCGGAAGGTGTGGAAGCAAAATGAAGCTATATTTACAAGCAAATCTAAAATCTAGAAGTATAAAATGCAATGTATTTGTACAAAATATGTTTACATATATTTACAATTATTTACAATTCAGAAACAACACAAGGATCTCCCTGCACAAAGGGAAATGCATAATGTCTCTCTCCAATCTGTATAAGGGAGAAAGAGTAAACAGAAAAGGCCCACTGCTACCTACTTAGATGTTCAAGACATGCAATCATCCCCATAGCTCTCTGTTGGATCTCTACTAGTTCCAACCCCACTAATGTGGGCAGGCACACCTTCCACTAAACCATGTTGCTCAAGGCCTCATCCCACCTTGCCTTGAACACCTCCAGGGAGGGGGCATCTATGGCCTCCCTAGGCAACCTGTTTCAGTGTCTCATCACCCTCACTGTTAAGAATTTCTTTCTAATATCCAGTTTAAATCTACCCTTATCAAGTTTAAATTCATTCCTTCTTGTCCTATCCCTTGTAAAAAGTCCCTTCCTGGCTTCCTTGTATGCACCTTTCAGGTACTGGAAGGCTGCTACAGGGTCTCCCCAGAGCTTTCTTTTCTCCAGGATGAACAGCTCTAACTCTTGCAGCCTGTCCTCACAGAGGAGGTGCTCCATAATGACAGACTTCTTTTCCTTAAGTAAAATAGATAGAATAAAAACCACTCCTGTTTTTGAACGTAGGTGCCTTAGCCTCAAAGCCTAGTCATGCAGGCAGCACTGGCTAAACCAGAGACACCTGTCCCAGGCTCAGTGGGAGTCCTGTAGTTGCAGAAGGATCTAGACTGGTTCAGCAAATGGAGATGTCAAAAGTGAGAAAGCACATCCAACTGTGAGTAACATATACCTACATTAAAGAGCAAAATGACTCCATAACTTGAGTTTGGCCATGTGTGAACCATGACTAAATTATCCTTAGCTATTCAATGGCTAGGGAATCCCTGGCTGATGCGACTGTACAAAACTCTGATGAGGCACAATTGTGTGCCAGGAAGAAGAATGCTGCACAGGAAGTTTCTCATCCTGACTATAGGAGCTATCAGAAAATGCTGCACTACAAGAATTGTGGAATTTTGAACACCAGCAAGGACAGCACACAAGAAGAAAGGATTACTGTGATAGGTAAATGAACCAAACATGAGTGCAGCACAAGGATATGAGGTTTAGGTTTAAATACGGAACATGAGTTTCAGAACTGGTTTTGCTTTCTGAGAGTATATAATGTCCTCAGTTATTGCTCAGGAGAGGATGAAAGATGTGAGTAGCTGGGATTCAGCAGGAAATATGCAATTAATTGCTTCAATAGAGCCCCCAAGTGAAGATACCAAAGGCAAAACCTGGGCTGAATTAAAGAGATCTATGTGTCTTTTCTGCTGCTTTTGAACAGCTAGTGAACAGCTAGTTAACAGCTGGCAAATTAGTTCCACTGTATGTAGACAGGCTGAAGACAGAAAACAGTTGAAAACTGTTACGGGCTATTAGTCAACAAAATTAATTCTGTGGTTATACAAATTATATTGGAGTACAGTACAATTGAAATTACAGAGAGGTTTGCTGGCTGTTTTCTGGAGTCTGTTCTTCCCTGCCATCTATACTTCAATGACAGACACAGAAGATGGTCGAGGCTCATAACCAAGAATTTTTTTGCCAAGAAGTCATGGCAGTTTTGTCTGTAGTGTTTGCACTTTATAAATATTTGCATGAAGATCAACAGATTTCCCCAATGGATCATTCAAAGACAGAAATCCCTCTAGCATCAGTTTCCACTTACATATATGTATTTGGAATAAAACCTTCCACATCTGGATAGTTAACTTGTAGTTGATAGAGAAACAGGCACTTCAGGGACGTGATCAATCTGACCTGTTCAGGCATTACCATAGGATATGTCAGGCATCGACTTTTTCTCCCTATTAAATACAAAAAGAACATAGAGTTATGCTGTGATTATCTGCATGTAATTCTGCCACTAAAGCTTACCTTTGTTGCTAAGGAAAGGAAACTCTTCAGAAGTTTATAATTCTTCAAGAGAGGTCTTAAAAATCAGATTAAAATGGGCACAGATAAGAAAGACCATTTGTTTTTTATAAACAGGTTTAACATGGTTGGCTTTCCTTCAGCATCTTTTCTGTTGAGGGACCAAATTTCTAAAAAAAAAAGCAGAGAATTCTTACTGCAGAGGAAAGGCAAAGATAAAGCCACAAGTCAAAGTGGTACTTGTGAGGAGTAAGTTAAATCTATATAATGCAGACTTCTTCTCTTAGGTGTGGGAAGTAATGCACTGCAAGTGTTCACCTTTGCCCGTCACAGGATGATTTAATTTGTTATTTCATCTGAGGTGGACTGAAATCCCTGAAATAGCAGATAGAAGATCTGGCAAACATCTGAGTGATGCCAGTGATCTGCCACTGTTGTGGGCATTTATACTATCTGTATATTAATATTTACCTAAAAAGTTTAGGAAAAGGCCTGTTACATAAGTAATAAGGTGTGATACTTGACAGTAGGGACCCAGGAAGAAAAAGAAGCCATTAAGAGTTACTTCTGACAGAAACATGCTGATGTGCACTGCCTATGTAAATGACAACTGAAAGCACCAGCACCTGAAGAGGAAAAGTGCTCTTCAGTTAGGATGAGTAATGAAACTGCACATCATGGAGAAAAAACAAGTTTAAATGCTTATCTTCTTTTGACATCCTCAAAAGAGGGTCCTGAATTTTCTCAGCAATTTGCTACTAGTACAAAGGTTATTAAAATCTGCTGACTCCATTTGGAATGAATTTTTATGCATCCAGCCAAATTGATGGAGCTTCTAAGTGGAAAGCAGTGCTTAGAAAGGCAATATGGTCTAGCTTGTGGCTGGTTCTCAGAAATCTCTTGATTAATGTCTACTCGAGTGTGATGGTTTGG
>VWZE01006891.1:0-11283 GCA_013396675.1 Eubucco bourcierii | reverse complement strand
TGTGACTTCTTCATAAAAAGTCACTAAATTTGTCAGGTAGATCTGCCTTTGTTGCAGCCATTGCTGGTTCCCACCAATCACCTCTGCTTTGTTTTCCATTTGCCTTAGCAGAACTTTCAGCAGGATCTGCTCCATGACCTTGCCAGGCACAGAGGTGAGGCTGACTGCTCTGTAGTTCCCAGGGTCATCCTTTTCTCCCTTCTTGAAGATGGGTGTTATGTTTGCCCTTCTCCAGTCAGCAGGAACTTCACCACTCTGCCATCACCTTTCAAATATGCCTGTGGGGCACAAGAGTTCCCTCCCTGCCATGCCAGTCTAGAGGCTGCTCCCTCTGGATGGGCTGCCCTAAGACTACCTTTGGGGAGGACAAGCAACAGGACCCTGTCTAGCTAGAGTGATGTGGAGAAGCCCTCTAACAGACTCTTCGGGCCAGGCCATTACAAAAGTAATCGGTCCAAATCAGTTATAGTACAAACTGTTGCCCCAACCAGCTGGCTCAAATTGCCCATTTGCCAAGTATTGTGGAATTCTGTAATTGGTGTCAGAATGCCCCTTGTTTCACTTTGAATCTTCCTCTTGTTTTGCATTCCTGTGGGGGGCCACTTGTAGGCAATGTCCTTGGCCCTTCATCATGCCGACTGAGAAACGTCAGCTTACAATTTTGCAGTTAGCAAACTTGGTTAGTTGACTTGGATTTGCTCACATATCCAGCTAATGCAGAATATTTCCCTACACAAGTCAGCTAAATATGGAGCATTATGCACTCTGCTGTGTAGCCAGGAGCAGCCACAGCACATAGGCCACCACCGTCATAAAACATTTGTTTCTGTTATGCAAATAACTGAAAGAACCAAACCTAGAGCTTAGCAGTTTGAGTGGTTTGTTTTGGTTTGGTTTTTTTGGCCACCTTTCTGATGCAGGACTTCAATTCAAGGGAAACTTAGTGGTGGATCTTGAAATGTGATTAATTCTCTTTCCTGGAGACGTGAAGCAGTCGTTCATGCCAGTCCCATGTCTGACTTCAGCATTGGGCAGGCAAAAAGCTCTTACAGCCTTCTGCTTAGTTTTAACTAGGTTCTTTTGATGTGCTGATCATTGTGGTATCACTCAATAATTTGACAGAATTAGTAACAACTGCCAGTTAGGTGTTAGCTGAAGGATTGTAATTCTACCTTATGAATAAAACAGGAAGTAATGCAGGTCAATCTCAGCTATTGAATTGTAGTGTATTCTTAGGTTTTCTTGTAAATATATATATATATATATATATGAAAATAAGACTGCCCTTAGGACATCAAGGATATCTTAAAATACTCTCTAAACCTGCTTACAGGTACTGAATTCTACTTTATCTCTCTATTTTTATATGATGAAAGCAAGCTGCCTTTACAATTGTGAGGAAATGTTATTATACCACTGCATAAATCCACGTTAGGCTTAGATTTGAATTCTTTAAACAATTCTGGTTCCTTCATCTCCAATAAAATGTAAAATATCTTAAGAAGTTAGAGGGACAAATAACAAAATAATGGGTATTGAAAAATCTCCACAACAGGAGCAAGTTAAGTATTCTAACACTGTTCAGCCCAGAGAAAAGGTGACTAAGAGACAATGCAGTATAAGTCTGTAAAGGCTGACATAAGAATCATAGAGTCATAGAATCACAGAATCATAGAATCGTAGAATCATAGAATCAGTCAGAGTTGGAAGGGACCACAAGGATCATCCAGTTCCAACCCCCTTGCCATGGGCAGGGTCACCCTACCCTACATCAAACTGGCCAGAGTCTCATCCAACCTGGCCTTAAACACCTCCAGGGATGGGTCCTCGACCATCTCCCTGGGCAACCCAGGTGAATAGAGAAACTGCTTATTGTTCTTTCCAATGTAAAACATAGCAGACCTGAAATGAAATTAGAAGGTAAAAAAATGTCACTTGCATGGGTAACATACAATTCAGTAAGTTACCACTACAAAGTACTGATTTTTTTTATGATTTTATGGAGTGGTTGACAGATTCATGGGAGAAAATCCAAGGAGCTCTGCTTAACAGAGAGCTCTTACTTCTGCCTCAATAAACTGCAGTAAACTGGGGCAATGTTGTGGGCAAATACGTGGTTTCTTCCTCTCTGCTCTAGACAGAGTGATATTGGCCAGTGGCAGAGCTGATGGTGTGGTAGATCCAACATGGTACAGCTATTAATTCTATGCCAGCATCCCAGAATCAGTATCACTGCTGCAGTTAAGAAATTTACTCTGATTTTGAGGTGAAGAGCTCTATTTAGATACCAAAGTCACTTTCTTTTTTTCTTTTTAAAAAATAATGAAAAAAAGAATGCTCTCAGGAAGACTGATTTTAAAAAATGATTGTTATAACACATAGAGACAATCAGAATATAGACAGCTGTTGAGTGACTGTGGAAGAAATAATGGCAAAGCTTTGAAAGGCTAGAGCTGAGCTGTTGTTGTGGAGGAGTAATTAATTAATGAGAGATTATATTTTTCAAATTTTAGTATTGTTTATTAATATTCACTATTCAGAACTCTCTCCACCCTGATCACTAATATTAATAATACTGGGTTCTTTGCATCGATCATGGAAACTATACAGGCACTAAGAGGCTCTAGCAGTAACCAGTGATGATATCTAACACTGACTGAACTCGACTGAACTGGCAGAGAAGGTTGCTGCGGTCAGGGCACCGCTTGCGGTCAATACTCCGCTTGCCCACTAGAGGGACTCAAGGAGCTCCTTTCTGCTGATGGCAGAAGGCAATGGTGAGTTACAAGATACTTGAAATATTGACTCACAAAATGATCTCCTGACTGGCAGGGCTGGCTACAGCTTCAGAGAGTGCCCAAAGGCTTTCAGGGAATTCTGCTACTGTCTTGTCAGCTGCTGAGACTTCTGATTCTTCCCAGACTGCTGGGGAAAGGAGGCAGACAGGCTCTGACCTGGTCCTGACTCTCTGGATGATCTGTGTATCTCCAGGATGTCCTGTCTTGGCAGGAGGCTTTCAGGTGCAGGTAGGATGCATTGAGATGTGCAGTCTCAGCACAGTGTCACGCTGGCTGTGCAGGCTGATCGTGTGGAGGCATTTAGAGCCTGTTCTTGGTAAACCTTTGGAAGGCAGTTTCCAGGCAGTTTAGGATATAAGGCAGCACAAACACAACAGCAAAGAGCACGGATACAACAGCAGACCACACCTTGTGCTACCTGCTCATGCCTTTTTATTAATACAGACTTATGGGCCTTTGGACACAGAATGGCCAATCAGGATGGCAGTTAGCCAAGCCTGACCATATTAGGTGAAGCCATAGGCTTGCTTTACCCTTTTTAGGGCAGAACACAGCCTTGCACAAGGCATACACAAGCTGAGCATGTGTACCTTGTTTACCACATGATACAAAGTGCCAGGGTCCTTAAACTCAGTGGCTCTAGGTTCTTTGTCCTATTTCCTGTGGTTGCTTCTTCCCAAAACAGAGAGAGGGAGAGCAGACAAACATGTCTGGGCAAGCCTATTTTGGCCTGCATAGGCCTACCATGACAGCTGTGCAGGCACCTTTCTCAAACACACTCTTTCTAATGTTTTGTTGTTATATACAGAGGAAACATAATTTCAGTGTCCTTCGTGTGCCCAGGACGGATTTTCTGAGGCACTTAGATACTGTTTGACCTTCTGGAAATCCTTGCCTGAATTTTTGCGTGTGGTGCTGTGTCTGCAGATTAGAATCATCTTATTTGGAGCACCTGGTTAGATATCATAACAAGGCAAAGATTAACATTCACCTGGCACACACATTCTGGCATAATGAGTGTCTCTTCCTCACAGAGATACAGATCTGAATAGCAAACACTTTCTCTTTTGTTTGGATTTGCTATTTACCTCTGCTTTGATTTTACGTTCTGTAAAGATATTCCAGAATAATTTTTGTCTCTAATGACTAGCTGAATATGAAGGAAAGACTAAATCTTAAATCATTCCTCCAAACCTCTTAGCTACCTCTCTGAATATGCTTCTGATTGAATAGCTTTTTAGTCCTACAATTAATTTGTTTTTCCAGTCCCGTTAAATCTTTTGTAGCAATTCCACAGGTACAGCTGCGTGATATGCCTACTCATTACTCATTTCCTACATGGCTAGGAAATGTCAGGGATTTACTGCTGGCAATATCGAGACAAATTCATACATAAGATAAAAAGGATCCTGGTTTACAATTGATTTTACGGAAGTAACTTATTTCCAAGGCACAATTACTGCATATAGTAGGAAATAGTTGCAGCTGTTTCCTTAGAATAAAACAATTTGTGTGGCTTGTCATAAAATACTAAAACAACCTTCTTTACTTCACATCTCTTTTAATTACCTCCATAAAACTTAAGAAATTGCAATAAAACTTGGGAAAGTGATTTCATTGGTCTCTTTGACAGTACTTGGGACACTACTTTGTGCTCAAGACTGTTATGAAATGATACAAAATTGATAATGGATATTAATTTTGATATCCAGGCTAAGATTGTTAATAATTATGAAAATTATTTATTAGCATTAAATCCAACAGAAAACTTAGTTAGAAGATTCAAAACGCAGGGTTTGGAAATTTATGCACACAGGGAACAGGCAAACCTGGAACACTGTAAGAGGTACCCAGCAAAGGCAAACATTACACTGGCAGAGAAGGTTCCTGCAGTCACTGCACCGCTTGTGGTTCATTATCCTGCTTAGCCACTGGGTGGATTCAGGAAGCTTCTTTCTGCTTATGGCAGAAGGCAATTAGTGATTACAAGAGGCTTGAAGTATTTACTCACAAAATATTATCAGACAGTACCCAAAGCATAGGAGGGGTTACTGTTGGTGGTTTCAAAGCTGTTAGAGGCTTTGGAGTTTTCCCAGGCTCTTTTCTCAGGCAGCTGGAGTCTGGCACAGTCTCTGCCCTGGTTCCTCTTGACTCCCCATTCAGCAGCAGCCTTGCAGTGTGGCAGGCAGGATGCAATGGCATGTGCAGGCTTGGCACAATGCCAGGCTGGCTGTGCAGGGCAAGCACCTGCAGGCATTTAGAGGCTGATCCTGGTCACTGGACTTCCACACAGCTCAGGATACAATGAGGTAGTAAGCAAACACAGATACAATGGCAGAGCACCAATACAACAGCAGAGCACACATGGTACCTGATCATCTCCTTTAATCCATACAGCCAGAGACTAATGGGAATTTGGACACAAAATAGCCAATCAGAATGGCAGTTAGTCAAGCTTGACCATATTAGGTGAAGCCATAGGCTTGCTTTACCCAAAGTTGGGCGGAGCACAGCCTTGCACAAGGCATGCACAAGCTGAGTGCATGTACCTTGTATGCTGCAAGGTTCAAAACAAGTCTGGGGAAGTCCCAGTCCTTCGACTCAGTGGCTCCAGGTTCTTTGTCATTTTTCCCATGGTTGCTTCTCCCCAAAACAGAGGAAGGAGAGCTGAAAACCATCTCTGGGCAAACCAGGACATGTATAAGCCTATTTTGACCTGTTTAGGCCTACCATGACAAAGACCAATTGAGATGCTTGCATGTAAGAAATTATTTTTAATTATTTCCTTTTTTCCCTCCTTCTCCCATTTTTCAAGCTTAAAAAGATCTCTCCCAATCTGTCTGGCTTGCACTCTCTTTCTTCTTCAAATAGAAAAAAAAAAGATCTTTAAACAGTTCACTACCTCCTTGGCATTCCTTCATTCTGCTTTTCATTTCATGTGAAATCTCCTGGGCTCTGACCAGTTCAGAAACCAGCTTTGTAGTTTCCTGCAGTAAAAGACTGACAGTATTGGAAACTGTGCTCGCTGTCTGATAGACAGCTGTGCTCACGCTGCTAAACATTTTGACTGAACTTTTAATTTAGCCCCACTGACTTCTTTTTCTCCTTCTCTCAGCATTGTCTGTGTTCTGCTTTCCATTATGGCAATGTTTTTTTATGTTTCTGAGGTGATTGCACTCTTTCTGTGGTCCTAAATGCAGATTTGGTACACAGTTTAGAACCTAATTAAGATGTGGTTTGTGTATGTGCTGATGCATACAGCAACTCTAATGGAGGGCTAATTAATTTTTTCAAAATAAATGTTGTGTATTAATTTTTATATTCAGAACTGTCACTACCCTGACCACTATTTTTTAATAATCACAGAATCATAGAATGGTTTAGGTTGGAAGGGACCTCAAAGATCACCTAGTTCCAACCGCCTGTATGCGCAGGGACACCTCCCACTAGAACAGATTGCTCAAGGCCTCATCCAACCTGGTCTTGGACACCTCCAGGGAGGGAGCAGCCACAACATCCCTGGGCAATATTATTTAGGTTCTTTTGCAACAGTCATGGAAACATTATACAAATGATAACATAGGATCTGGAACATTCAAGAAATAACTAGCAAAAATACCACATTAATCTTAACAGAACTGGAAGAGAAGGTTCATGCAGTCAATACTCCGCTTGTCCACTAGAGGGACCCAAGGAGCTCCTTTCTGCGTATGGCAGAAGGCAATGGTGAATTACAAGAAGCTTGAAGTGTTTACTCACAAATATTAAACTCCGGATTCCCCAAGACTAACTACAGCTTCAAACAGTACCCAAACACTTGCAGAGGGTTCTGTTGGTGCCACCTTAGCCGCTGAGGCTTCTGGTTCTTCCCAGGCTTTGCAGAATGCTGGAGAACGAGGCAGACAATCTTTGACCTTATCGTGGTTTCTCTGGGCAATCTGCATGTCCCTTCCCATGTAGGCAGGATGTCTCAACAAACGTGCAGTCTTGGCACAGATGTCACATTAGCTAAGTGGGTCTGTCGCGTGGAGGTGTTTGAAGCCTACTCCTGGTAAACACGAAGCAGTGTAGTTTCCAGACAAACTAGCCCAAAGCACAGGGCTTGTTATTTGGCAGAGCTAACATAGCTTAGCAAAGCATAATGCTGTAAAGCATGTCAGGATGCCACAAGGCAGTGAGGACATTAAGCAGAAACAACAGCAGCAGCAAGCAAGCATGTTGTGTTACCTGCTCATCTCTTTTTCTCAATGCAGCTTGTGCTGGTTTGAGGATAATTGGAATATTTTAAAGAGAAAGATTATAGACTGTGAAAAGCAAACACTGGTGATGTCTGCTTCACTCATAGGCTTGCTGAGACGTATAAAAACAAAGACACAAATATATATATAAGGTAGAGAGTACCTCTGGGATTCAGTGTGTCTTTTTCTCTCTGCTGTGTAAGCCAGCTAACCACTCTGCTTCTACCCACCCTGGCCAATCCTCCAAACTCACCTTGCACATAAGCCAGACCCTGGGGTAAGGTAGAGGGATGGGAAGAAGGTGGAAGGATGGTTGGGAGCCCCTCCTGGNGGTGGAAGGATGGTTGGGAGCCCGTCCTGGGGACTCTGATTTTCTGGTAGGGGGATTGTGTTTCTGTATTCCCTTTAACTTGTCTATGTCTGTAACTATTCCTGTCTGTTGTGTCTATCTCTGCTTGTCCATTGTGCTGAGCTGTAAATAGAGCTTCAGTCCTTAACTTGCAGCTGGCCGAGTCTAGTCTGGGTTATTTTCATAGACTAGGGGGGGCAGGGAACTCCCAAACCATCACAGTAGCCTGAGACCTAATGGGCCTTTGTACACAGAACAACCAATTAGAATGGCAGTTAGCCAAGCCTGACCACATGAGGAGAAGACATAGGCTTGCTTTACCTGAATTTGGGGAAAACATAGGCTTTGCACCAGGCAGGCACAAGCCAAGTGTGTGTTGTTCACCACAGGATGTAAGCAGGAGCAAAACAAGTCTGGGCAAGCCACAGTCCTTAGACTCAGTGGCTCCAAGTTCTTTGTCCTCTTTCCTGTGGTTGCTTCTCCCCACAACAGAAGGAAGGAGAGCAGAAAAACATGTCTGGGCAAGCCAGTTTGACCTATTCAGGCCTACCACGACAGTAACCTGAGTCATTCATATAAAATTTGGTTTAAAGGTGGCCTGTGAGAGTAGAAATGGAACTCATTACTCTGAGAGCTGGTAGGTGGCTGATGTGGTGTCAGTCTGTTTACCAGAAGGCGCTGGTAGGATTAGCAGTTTTGCAGTATGGAGAACAGATAAAGGATGAATACAGTTAAAGTCTGAATAACTCTCTTACATTAGTGTCTCTCTGCCAAAGTTGTGGCACGTTGATGAGGTAGTTTGGGAATTTTTCCATATGCTTTAAATAGATTCACAGCATCCCCCTTAGCAGAGTACTCTAAGTAGGGCTAACTAGTCCACATACTTAAAATTTCACACTTTGGTACTGCCAGTCCAAAGGCAGCAAGAGTCTGCTGTTGAATTTGTGGAGAGGATGGGGGCCTGTGGAATGTTTCCATGAGGCTTTCTGTTTCTTCCTTGGAAGAGGTGGGGACTGTCTGTTGGGGCAGCCTGTGTTACCCTGATGGTCAGACACCTGTACCAGCACAGGGATAGAATTGAAACTCCCCTAACTACCTCCATAAGAAAGGAGGACAAAGTATGTGTGTCTATACTCAGACTAGAATTTACTGCTAGGATGCATCACAGAGACATTGCAATTTGTGAAGAGCTTTTTTAAACTGAGATCTATCTCAGTATCACGGTTTCACAGTCTCACAGTATCACCAAGGTTGGAAGAGACCTCAAAGCTCATCAAGTCCAACCTGTTACCACAGCCCTCAAGACCAGACCTTGGCACCAAGTGCCACGTCCAAATCCGCCTTGAACACCTCCAGGGACGCTGACTCCACCACCTCCCTGGGCAGCCCATTCCAGCAGTCAATGACTCTCTCAGGCAACAACTTTCTCCTCACCTCCAGCCTAAACTCCCCCTGCCACACCTTGAGACTGTGTCCTCTTGTTCTGCTGCTGCTTGCCTGAGAGATGAAAGCAACCTCCCCCTGGCTACAACCACCCTCCAGGTAGCTGTAGACAGCAAGAAGGTCTCCCCTGAGCCTCCTCTTCTCCAGGCTAACCAATCCCAGCTCCCTCAGCCTCTCTCCATAGGGCTGTGCTCCAGGCCTCTCCCCAGCCTCGTTGCCCTTCTCTGGACACACTCAAACACCTCAATGTCCTTCTTCAATTGAGGGGCCCAGAACTGGACACAGTACTCAAGGTGTGGCCTAAGTAGTGCAGAGTGCAGGGGGAGAATGAGCTCCCTGTTCCTGTTGGCCACACTCTTGCCGATGCAACTGATCTAGCCCCAGTTACTGCTGGTTTGGTGTCACTTGGGTCCAAATAAACAATGTTGCTGCATAATGAAGTAAAGAGCACAGTCCTTGGTCCCACGTGAGAAGTATTGTCAATGTGTAACCCTTCATGAGTAATTGATTCACTTTAATAACTGGGAAATGTGAAAAGGCAGAAACCTCTTAGATTAACCAAGTGATGAAATATTTGTGTATATATAAAATAGAATAAATTAATGCACAGACAGCATGCAATATTTTCATTCCAATTTACGAATTTATGGCATTTGAAGGAAATTATTCTGTGACATACATGTCTCTTCTCTACAGCACTCCATTTCAAGATATATCATAGAATCACAGAATCATAGAATGGTAAGGTTGGAAGGGACCTCAAGGATCATCCAGTTCCAACCCCCTGCCATAGGCAGGGACACCTCCCACTAGCACAGGTCACTCAAGACCTCCTCCAACCTGGCCTTGAACACCTCCAGGGAGGGAGCAGCCACAACCTCCTTGGGTAACCTGTGCCAGTGTCTCACCACCCTCACTGCAAACAACTTCCTCCTAACATCCAGTCTACATCTCCGCTCTGCCACTTCAAACCCCCTGCGCCTTGTCCTGTCATTGGAAGACCTTGTCAGTAGTCCCTCCCCAACCTTCCTGGAGCCCCTTTCAGATACTTTCTTTGATCATGTTGGGTGATTTTGTGCTCCACAACCTCCCTAGACGTGTTCAAGGCCAGGTTGGAGGAGGCCTTGAGTGACCTGTACTAGTGGGAGGTGTCCCTGCCTATGGCAGGGGGTTGGAACTAGATGATCCTTGAGGTCACCTCCAACCTTACCATTCTCTTATTCCATGCTATTAACTATATTTACCACATAGTAGCCACATTAGCTATAACATCAGCAGGATATAGTTGCCTCTTTGTATATAAACCTGATCAGGACTATAACAAATAGAATGCTTGGGTTTTTTGTTTTTGTTTTTGTTTTGGTTTTGGTTTTTTGCCTATATAGATAATTATAGTAAGATATTCAACCAAATAACAGATTTATTAATCACAAAGAGCAGGTGAAAGCTAATTCCTTTTGTATGCAGCTGCTCTCATGAACCTTCTGGACACAGAATAAGAGTGGAATCATTAAAGAGCTCACAGACTGCTTAAAGCAATCCAGCCCTGCTTCTGTAAATTGCCTGATAGAGAGCTCACACAACTCAGACTATGCTATTACTAAATTACTTATTGATTCCAAATAAGACACACCAACACATCTGTGAGTCTCATTTTATTTATGAGGTGGTTCTGAAAGAACAGCACAATTAATCTGTCCAAGTCAGGGGAGAAAACTTACAATTCCATATTATTTTCTGTAATGGTTTAAAATGCAACAGAGTTTTGAAAATGTTTAAAAATAATTTCTGGATGTACTGGTTTTCAGCTTCGGTCAACAAGGTCTGAATGTGAAGAATGTCCCTATGCACCCTACCACAGAATCACAGACACATGCAGGTTGGCAAAGACCCTCTGGATCACCAAGCCCAACCTAGAACCCTACTCTGCAAGATTCACCTTAAACCATAGCCCCAGGTACCACATCCAAACCACCCTTAGACACAGCCAGGCTGGGTGACTCCACCGTCTCCCTGGGCAGCTCATTCCAGTTCCTGACCACTCTCTCCAGCAAAAACGTTTCCCAAAGGTCCAATCTAAACCTCCCCAGCCTCAGTTTGAGGCCATTCCCCCTTGGTCTCTCTCCAGTTCCCTGTGAGCAGAGCCCAGCAGCAGCCTCTCCACAATGTCCCTTCAGGTAGTTTCAGACAGCAATGAGCTCTGCCCTCAGCCTCCTGTTTCACACTAACCATCACCAGCTCCCTCAGTCACTCCTCATAAGATTNAGCTCCCTCAGTCACTCCTCATAAGATTTATTCTCCAGGTCCTTCCCCAGCTTTGTTGCCCTCCTCTGGACCCACTCCAAAACCTCCACATCTCTCTTGTATTGTGGTGCCCAAAACTGAACACAACACTCTAGGTGTGGTCTCAGCAAAGTACAAGGGGACAATCATCTCCCTGCTCCTGCTGGCCACA
>VWZE01006882.1:0-10625 GCA_013396675.1 Eubucco bourcierii | reverse complement strand
CCAGGGAGGTTGTGGAGCACAGAATCACCCAACGTGATCGTTGATCACGTTGGGTGATTCTGTGCTCCACAACCTCCCTGGGCAACCTGTGCCAGTGTCTCACCACCCTCACTGTAAAGAACTGTGTGATTTCAGACCTACTGATGACCCAAAAGCAGGTAGCAGAAGGCAGGAGGTGCACTTCTGGATGTAACACCACAAGATTGGGGTGATCTGAGATGTTTGCATAAGGCTGTGGTGCCAGATTGGCCCTGCCTTGGGCAAGGTGGAACTTTGAGGTATAATTTTGGTTGCTTTTTGCTTCCAGAGGGGGAAAACAGAACTGATCCTGTCCCAGAGAGTACATAGAGTGTATGGCAGAGATTTTCCTTATGATAGTTTCTTCAGGTTCATTATTCTCCTCACATGAATAAGTTTTCTGAGTGAGCTCTGTAAGTATGCACTGTCTCTCCTGGCAGCCATCACCAGCTGTGTTTTCAATAACTCTTTCCCAAATGCTTTACAGATAAATAGATGCAGATACTGGAGGGGAAAAAAAATCCAACACTCAGAGAAGAAAATACAACACTTCAATTTGTGATAACACCTATGAAAAACTTCCTCCTCTCATGGATTGGCTTTTGGGGCCTGATGCTCTGAGAACACCCTAACCTGTTTTTTATTTGGAGTTTGCCTCAGAAAAGGGACAGGTAGAAAGGGACATGGGAGGAATATAAAGCAGGTCAGAGACAAAACACACAGCAGCAGTTCTGCACTTTATCTCAACAAGCTGCAGCTGTTCCATCTAGATACATCTTTTCCCAGCTCTTCTCTCCTGGGTCAGCAGAACTTGAGGCAACAATGAGGACCCAAAAGTTCAAATCCTTTCTGTGCTCTCACAAGAAGACACTTTCCCAGACACCATTTGGAATCTGCTGTGCTGAAGGTGCTAGCAGGTCTGACAGATGCCCAGAACACCTGGGCTTGCTCAGTGTTTCAGTAGTGAAGGAAAAAGCCTTTTTGTTTGTTTCTTAATTTTTTTTTTTGCTGCAGTACCTCACATAATCTATGTAAGAAAAGAAGAGATGCTAAAACTTGTAAGAGCGCTGTGGATAGCACTGGGAAGCATTAGCAGGTTCTTGCTTCTTCAAGCATCTTCTTGCTGGAGAAGAGTGTAAGGAATGGTGCCGTTCAATCCCCATACTTCCTTGTCCAGGGAGCATGGATTTTGTTATGATTTCATCTAGTCCTATCTAGAGTTGGAAAGTCAAGCAGCCATGAAAGCACAGAGGGAGTTTCTCACAGCTGAACTGCTGCAGGAGCCTGAAAACTCCTTTCTCTCAAGAGCTGCAGCTTTGCAGACCTCATCTCTACCCCCAGCAGCCATATAGCTGTAGGTAGTAGACTCGAGGTAGGTTCATTTCTTCTCCTCATGAGAAACACCAGCAGCAGCACACTGCAGTGAAAGTAGCTCTTTTGCACAGCAGGCTGCTGAGAGTGGAAGCAAATCACAGTATCACCAAGGTTGGAAGAGACCTCAAAGCTCATCAAGTCCAACCCATTACCACAGCCCTCAAGACCAGACCATGGCACCAACTGCCACCTCCAAACCTGCCTTGAACACCTCCAGGGACGCTGACTCCACCACCTCCCTGGGCAGCCCATTCCAGCAGTCAATGACTCTCTCAGGCAACAACTTTCTCCTCACCTCCAGCCTAAACTTCCCCTGGCACAGCTTGAGGCTGTGTCCTCTTGTTCTGGTGCTGGTTGCCTGAGAGAAGACAGCAACCTCCTCCTGGCTACAATCACCCTTCAGGTAGTCTAAAGGAGGCTGTGGGAATGATCTTTCTACAAAGCAGCTGTTTACAGCCACATGGGACAGGGAAACTGAGGCTGAATCAGTTTGTAAGGAATTTCACTCTGTAGTGGAAAGTGCAGATGACAACCCTTAGCCTTTCTCTCTCTTCTGAGATTTCAGAGCCACCTAAACCCAGCTCACCTTCCTCCTTCACCCAGCACCCATCCAAACCCAGCACACCTTCCTCCTTCACCCAGCACCCATCCAAACCCAGCACACCTTCCTCCTTCACCCAGCACCCACCCAAACCCAGCACACTCTCCTCCTTCACCCAGCACCCACCCAAACCAAGCACACTCTCCTCCTTCACCCAGCACCCACCCAAACCAAGCACACTCTCCTCCTTCACCCAGCACCCACTGATCTGCAGCACAGCAGCTCTCCTGTGCTGAGGAAGGAGCCCTGATACATTGATGAGAATCAATGTACAGACTCCATGTCTCATCTCAACAGAGCAGAGGCAAAACAGCAGCAGGTTGAAGCTCTCAGGCAGTGCAGGGAGCACCACAGCAGCGTTACACAAATGGCCAGAACAGCAGCACTTAGTAACTGGAGTGTTGACACTGCTGGCAGATTGAATAGCAGCACCCTGTAGTATATTACCCACCCTAATCTTCAGCTCTGTGATAAGAGAGCACACAGTGGACTATATTTCTCCTGAGCAGTCTAGCAAAAGGGCAAGCATGCAGCAATCCAAATGTCAACAGCATATGCTCATCTGTAGGGTGCCAGCACCACGTTAAAGGTTGGCAAAAGACATCAGAGCCAGTTACCAGTCTTTGCCCAAGAACACCCCACGGTAGCTCCAGCAGCAAGTTTCTGTCCCAGCCACACACAGACTGTCAGGAACTGAGTGTGGGAGAGGATGGAAGGTCTGCAACAGACTTCATAGAGCTGCTGGGAGACTCTTCTGCCTCTTCTCTGAAAGAGAGTTCTGCTCCAAAATAATAGGATGGAACAGTGGGACACAGCACTCCAGTAATTCATGGTGACTTCAAAGATAACTCTCAGCACTCTTCTCACACACAAAACCATGGCTTCAGGCTTTTAGTTCTGTTTGTTTCGGTTTTTCTTTTCAAACTGTGGATTTATCTCACACAGTGGAAGCAAAGGAACTGAAGATGTATGTTTTAGAATACAACTTCTGCCAGCGCTTGAAGGACATGGAACTGTTGGAAAAGGTCCAGAGGAGGCCACCAAGNAGGAGGGACTATTGACAAGGTCTTGCAATGCCAGGACAAGGGGCAGTGGGTTTGAAGTGGCAGAGGGGAGATTGAAAGTGGATATTAAGAGGAAGTTCTTTACAGTGAGGGTGGTGAGACACTGGCACAGGTTGCCCAGGGAGGTTGTGGTTGCTCCCTTCCTGGAGGTGTTCAAGGCCAGGTTGGAGGAGGCCTTGAGTGACCTGTACTAGTGGGAGGTGTCCCTGCCTATGGCAGGGAGTTGGAACTGGCTGATCCTTGAGGTCCCTTCCAACCTTACCATTCTATGATTCTATGCACGGCTAAAGGCTTTTTTCCCCTCCCCCTCAGGATGAATCATTGTGTGTAGGGGTTGGGGGTGGTGGTTTATGTTTATGTATTTCAAAATGAACCCAGCTAACCATTTATTCCATACTGCACAGCATTCCTTGAAAGACAAGCTTTGGAAATAAATACACATCTGGCAAGTCTGAAAGGCACAACTTCAGCAAGCACTGCAGGCTAACTGGAATTCCACAGTGGATTATTTGCTTCTCCTTTCAGAGATATATCAAAAAGACAGGAAAAGAAGAAGGGAAAAAAAAAAAAAGACTCTAGTAGAAATGCCTCTCCTGGATTACCTTGCAGTGGGAGCAGCAAGGTTTTATCATGTTACCTACATCAACATCTAAACAGAAATATTTACCAAGGACTAGAGGATCCTAATGCACATCCTGGCTTTGACTTGTTCATTGTTTGCTTGTCCATTTCCACACTTTCTGCCATCTGCAGCACTGATGCCTCCCAGCAAAGCCACATTACCACAGCCTGGGCTGGCTGATTATTAGGTAGACTTTCTCTCCCAGCCTAGTGGAGCCTAAATACTTAGCAGAATGCCTTGTTCATCTGCAAACAGGCATCCCTGTCACACAGAAGCACACTTGATGCAGGATATTTAGATGGGAAAGAGCAGCATTCCAGCAGCTAACTAAGGGCATTTTAATAAGTGGCTACAAACCTTCATGCACTGCTCTCAAGCAACTCCATCTTTGCATGACGTATATCCAGGTGCCTGTTTTATCTACCAGCTTTTAGTTGCTTTTTAACTCAAACAGCATGAAATAACATTTACATAGTAGCTTAAATGAACTGTTTCATCGTGCCTTTTATTTTTTTTTTCCCATATCAAAATCCATCTCTCTGAGGTAGTTTCTCACTCCAAGTCCTTTTCTTGCCACATGGATTATTCCTCTGTTGAACAGCAGGGCAGATAAGAATTAACATATCTTTTTCTCTGGATTTGTTTGCACAATAAATTAAAAACAAGCTAAATATTCACTCAAATGAGAGCATTTTGATTGTTTCCCTTTAGGTGTCCAAACTTTACCCAAATACACTGCCTGAAACCTTTACAAACCGAGTGCCTCCAGAGCCAAAGAGCTCTGGAGTTGCTCTCTGCCTTTGTCAAGCTGCCTCCTTCCATTTACACTCCACATCTGAACTCCCTGGATGTGTACACAGTTACACACTGACAGCATGCATGAGGCACTAGACACTGTCAAAATTCAGAGCAAGGCAATCCCTGAAGACACAGTTTGCTGTTTCTACTGAAAGCTTCTTGGTTCTTGCCTGCTTCAGTATTTTTGGTGTCACCACATATGGGAGATCTCTGTACAGAAGTCCTTCAGTGAGCTCAGCCTGTGCCAAATTGTTCTTTCCAGCTCTGTGTTTTCATGTTGACTTGCATGTGGCACTTATCTGCTTACAGCAGTACTACTGCTGCTTTTGTTTGTGCCAGCAAAGAGTTTTTCAGATTTCAGCTCCTAGCCTTGCTCCCAGACAAACACACACACACACTGTCTTAAAAGCAAAGCAAAGCAAAGCAAAACACTGAGTGAAGAGTCAGAGCTTTGCTCCTGAGATGCATCCTAGAAGAGGAAGATGAGGAAAAATGCCTAGTTAGCCATTCCATATAGAAAAAGAAGCTGCATCATTCTTCTCTGGCCCTTTTTCCCTGTAGCCTTTCAGGAATTCACTTTCTTCGTTGTGGTAATTTTCCCAATTAGAGATCAGGCCTCCAGAAAGAGGCAGGGGTACCACCTGAAATCAGGATTATCTTTGTTCAGCTGCTGCAGCCCCCAGGTAAGGCATCCACACAGCAGCTGCAACATTTTCCATCATCTCCTGCACCAAGAGACCTCTGGCTTAACAGATGTGTCCTCCAGTAGAGCTGAGGATCACAGCAAATCCAGGACAGGGAATTTTGCTCAGTATTGAGGTGTTTCTTTTTGTCCAAGGTTGTAGTTTGGGTCCAGGGTTAGTACCAGTGCAAATCCAGGAGGAATTAACACAGGGCTGGCTACTTTGATCTTGTCTGTCTTGTGAATTCCAAAAGATTGGGGTTGGGATTCCAAACATAATTCAGCTCTATCAACATTATTCTGCCTTCCCTTGGCTAACAGTGCCACTTCCACTCTGAGTTCCTGCACGCTGACAACCACATGCATCAATCCCTCAGTTCAGCTTAGAATGCCAAAGTCCTTAAACTGCTTATAAGCAGGTAATTGGTTCCTTCATAAAGTGTTTCCCATCTTGTGATGGTTTGGGAGTTCCTTCCCCCCCACACACACAGTGTAAAATCCCCCAGACTAGACTCAGCCAGCTGGAAGTTAAGGACTGAAGCTCTATTTACAGCTCAGCACAATGTACAAGCAGAGATAGACATTAGAGACAGGAATAGTTACATAGACAAGTTAAAGGTAATGCAGAAACACAACTCCCCTCCTAGACATCAGAGACCCCAGGAGGGGCTCCCAACCACCCTTCCACCTTCTCCCCACCCCTGTACCTTACCCCAGGGTTTGCCTTACGTGCAAGGTGAGCTTGGAGGATCAGCCAGGGGGCTAAGAAGTGGTTAGTGAGGTTACTTGGCAGAGAGGAGAAGGCAAGAAGCCAGACAGTCTGAGAGTGTCTGCAAGCCCAATTCTTATTTATAGAATCATAGAATGGTTAGGTTGGAAGGGACCTCAAGGATCATCCAGTTCCAACCCCCTGCCATAGGCAGGGACACCTCCCACTAGTACAGCTCACTCAAGACCTCCTCCAACCTGGCCTTGAACACCTCCAGGGAGGGAGCAGCCACAACCTCCCTGGGCAACCTGTTCCAGTGTCTCACCACCCTCACTGCAAACAACTTCCTCCTAACATCCACTTTCAATCTCCCCTCTGCCAGTTCAAACCCATTGCCCCTTATCCTGTCATTGCAAGACCTTGTCAGTAGTCCCTCCCCAGCCTTCCTGTAGCTCCCTTCAGATCCTGGAAGGCTACTCTAAGGTCTCCTGGAAGCCTTCTCTTCTCCAGGCTGCGGAGCCCCAACTCTCTCAGCCTGTCCTCACAGTACAGCTGCTGCAGCCCTGAGCATCTTGGTGGCCTCCTCTGGACCTGCTCCAACACTTCCATGTCCTTCCTGTGCTGGGGGCTCCAGAACTGCACACAGGACTCCAGGTGTGGTCTGAGGAGAGCAGAGCAAAGGGGCAGAATCCCCTCCCTTGCACTGCTGCCCGCACTGCTCTTGCTGCAGCCCAGGACTCGGTTGGTTGTCTGGGCTGCATGTGCACAATGTTCTTAGTCTTAAACATCCCAGCAAGCCTATGAGTGAAGCAGACATCACCACTGTTTTCCTTTTCACAGCCTATACTCTAATTTTCTCTATTAAAATATTCCAATTAGCCTCAAACCAGCACACAGTTGCTTTGATGGAATGTTATGAGAGAGATTTAAAAAAGAAAACCCCAAAAGCCTCTTTGTTTTAAATGAGAGATGTTCTATCTCTGGAAAAAAAACAACCCCAAACAAACCCAAACCTTCCTGGCTAATTATAAACCAGAGCAATTTACCAAGTTAAAGGCTTCTACATTTGGCCATATGCATTTTTTTTCCTTTAGAGCTGCAGTGACAATCAATCCAGCACGAAAGGCAGGCAGACATCTGACTGCCACTGCCCACTTTAGGTGGAAATTCTCTTTTATTAGAAACTGCAGAGCACGTGGGTGGGCAGGAGAGAGCAGGGTGGAGAGCTTTAGTCCTTGCTTGTCATTCTCTAGGCGTGACCACAACGCTGTGATCTCTGCAACGCAGCTGAACAGAAAGGATGAGGAATGCCCCTGCCTCCCTTGGGGACATCAAGGCTGATGATGCCAGGAGCTGTGATTTGCTGCTCCAGGAATGTTGCCACCTGCAGCAATTAAACTTCCTCTCTAATATGATTTAAACAACAGGATATTTTTCCCCAGAAACTGGCAGATCATTGTTTCCTCCAAGTGCCTCTGACAGGCAAGAAAATTAATGCAATAAGGAGGCCTCAGATGGGGTATCCTGGTTGCCCTGAAAGCAAGTGAGGGATGCTGTGCATAGCTTGGCAAAATTAAGCAAACCTGACAACTCCATCAAGAGCTCCTCTGACACAGCCATTGACTGGCATTAGAGGAGCTGAAGCTATGTCTAATCTCTGTGCTACCATTCACCTCCACTGCTCTGCTGGATAGGAAACAAAACACAGACAGCAAACCACTGCTGGATGCAGGGGTCACTCCACACACCACCAGCTGACTTCCCAACCACCTCCAATGGCTTCTGTTACATACCAGAAGACAAGAACACAGCACTGTATAGACAGGAGAGTTATTATAGAATCATAGAATGCTAAGGTTGGAAGGGACTTCAAAGCTCATCCAGTTCCAACCCCCTGCCATAGGCAGGGACACCTCCCACTAGCACAGCTCACTCAAGGCCTCCTCCAACCTGACCTTGAACACCTCCAGGGAGGGAGCAGCCACAACCTCCCTGGGCAACCTGTGCCAGTGTCTCACCACCCTCACTGCAAACAACTTCTTCCTAACATCCAGTCTAAATCTCCCCTCTGCCAGTTCAAACCCATTGCCCCTTGTCCTGTCACTGCAAGACCTTGTCAATAGTCCCTCCCCAGCCTTCCTGTAGCCCCCTTCAGATCCTGGAAGGCTACTCTAAGGTCTCCTGGAAGCCTTCTCTTCTCCAGGCTGCAGAGCCCCAACTCTCTCAGCCTGTCCTCATAGCAGGAGGATGTGCTCACTATGCTGTGTGGAGGGTGTGCTCACCCCAAGCACATCATGCTGGGGAGTGGGGAGGGTTTTAGAAACAATCTTGCAGGACACCCTGCAAAATCCCTTTGGGAAAAGTTTTTCCATGCAGAGGGTGGTCAGGGACTGGAATGAGCTGCCCAGGGAGGTGGTGGAGTCACCCACCCTGGATGTGTTTAAGGTTGGTTTGGATGTGGTTCTTGGGGACATGGTTTAAGGTGAATCTTGTAGAGTAGGGTTCTAGGTTGGACTTGATCCTGAGGGGCTTTGCCAGCTTGGATGTTTCTGTGATTCTGTGAAAGATCTTACCTGTTCAGTGATGAAGGAGCTGGAAAAAGTGACAGCTGACCAAAAGAAGATCCCACAGCTGAGAATGATCTTCCTGTTGAAACGGTCCCCAAGGTAACCAAAGATGGGTGCTGCGACCATGAAGCTACAGATGAACACTGCAGAGGAGAGAAGGAGGCAAGAAACGTTTCATAAACAACATGAAAACTAATTCTCTGCAAGCCAAATCCTCTCGAGAGCATTTGCATTTAATTAGCCATTCTGCAGGCCTGCCTTACAAAGTTGTGCAGCCTGATAGGCTCTCAGAAGTCAGTGCTTCCTTAATCAAACAGATTTTTCATCCCCAAAGAAACTTCAGACGAGCAAACTCCCGTTCTATTTGAAAGCCCCAGTCCTTCACAGTCTGCTGTGAGATCAGAATCTGGGCATGGGCAAAACCAGGGCAGAATAAATTAAGAATTTCTGCCTCTAACAGTCACTGAGAAGGTGAAGTGAAGGTTGGGAGGAATTTCAAGCAAATAGTAAGCAAGTTAAGGGCTCTTCTTGGGTCTTGTAGCAGAGATCAAAGAGAAATAGGCTACAGACAGTGAAGCTCTTTCATCCTTTCTAGCAGTGTTTTAAGGCAACCATGAACTGTGTGCAGTTGTGGAGCCCCCAGCACAGGAAGGACATGGAAGTGTTGGAGCAAGTCCAGAGGAGGCCACCAAGATGTTCAGAGAGCTGCAGCAGCTCTGCTGTGAGGACAGGCTGAGAGAGTTGGGGCTCTGCAGCATGGAGAAGAGAAGGTTTCCAGGAGACCTTAGAGTAGCCTTCCAGTATCTGAAGGNCTCCCTCCCTGGAGGTGTTCAAGGCCAGGTTGGAGGAGGCCTTGAGTGAGCTGTGCTAGTGGGAGTTGTCCCTGCCTATGCCAGGGGATTGGAACTGGATGATCCTTGAGGTCCCTTCCAACCTTACCATTCCACGATTCTATGAAACAGTGAAGCAATCCAGTAGCCACTGTGTCACTGTATCATCCTGCTAGCACAAGCCCTGTAGTTAGACAGGAAACTTCAGTCTCCTCTTTAGGTCCTTCTCATCAGCACTGAGCTTTTGTTTAAATCCCCCAATGAGCAAGTTTCACCAAAACAAAGAGTTTTAACCTACAAAGTCCTACCAGACCAGGAACATCCTCAGCTGAAATATTGCCAAAGTTCACCTTTCCCCTGTGCTTCCCTCTTCAAAATTCCCCAAAGCATTTACCTCAGACTTTTTGTTGTGTAGGAATGAGTCTCCTGACAGAAAACCCTCTGCAAATATCCTCTCAAGTTGAGATTTCACACCTCCAGCCTAGCATGAAGCAACCTGGCCTGTGACACCACTGAAAACATCTGAGAGGAGGCACTCACCACCCTCATGATTAATGTGGAACTTGGCACAAACTGCCAGGTTTTAAGCTGACTTGTACCTGGCTTTTATCTGTCCCCATTAGAGATTTGGATGAGAGCAACTACATGGATTTTACTGGCAGGTAATATAAACTTTTTGACTTTCACCAACTGTCTTGAGTTCAAGAAAGCCAGGAGGATTTGGGTGGGATGCTAGAATACCTGGAGATCCCTCCTTAGTCACAGAGTTATGACTCTCATTAATTATTGGGTAGCTCCTGGAAGGCAGGAACGGGCTTTTGGCACTGACTAACCCCAACCATCTACTTTTAAATGTATAAAAGTGGGGGAACAGAATGAAAAAAGCCACGAGGAGAGGACATCTCCCTCCCCATTGGGTTGGAATGTGTGCATCAAGCTGGAGTGGTTAAGACCCAAATGATGAATCTTTCATGGATGATGATATCTGATAGCTCCAAAACGTGTAGAATGCTGAACTATGAAATGGTCTGAATGTCTCTCCTCTTCTTCAGTGGATTAAGATGTCAAAGCTTCTTTATAAATAATACATGTCCATTTGCATTTGTGAGCCACGTGGTTGAGTGGGTATCAGTTTTGCAGGGGGGTATTTGACTGGGATTAGAGATTTACTCTTCTTGCATTTAGAGTAAAAGAAATGGAGATGAAAGAGAAAGGTTAAGGCAGGAAAAGAAGCACATGCACCATCCTATCACAGTGATGCTGCTGTCAAGCTAGCACATAGACCCCATCAACAGGCACAACACTCAGTCCCTGCATCCCCCGCAGGCACGACACTCAGCCCCTGCATGCCCCACAGGCA
>VWZE01006872.1:1940-19798 GCA_013396675.1 Eubucco bourcierii | reverse complement strand
GGGGAAGTTTAGGCTGGAGGTGAGGGGAAAGTTCTTCGCTGAGAGAGTCATTTGTTACTGGAATGGGCTGCTGAGGGAGGTGGTGGTGTCACCGTCCCTGGAGGTGTTCAGGGCGGATTTGGATGTGGCACTTGGTGCCATGGTCTAGTCTTGAAGTCTGTCGTAATGGGTTGCATGTGGTAGTCAGGGTCTGGAGGCCGGAAGATAATGTAAGCAGATGGAAGTGATGTAAACTCAAGGTATAGAAAACCGTGTTACCTGTGAATAAACGTCATTTGCTGTCCACCACATTGGTGTCTGCGTGCTGATGGACCGCGCTACCAATAACTGGTAGCCGCGCCGTTTATGAACCAGGTTGCCACGCCTACGTGGTAGGCAACAGTTGGACTTGATGATCTTTGAGGTCTCTTCTAACCTTTGTGATACTGTGATACTGTGAAAGATATAGACATTATCATTATTTTCTTTTCACAAACAATGGTCTAATTTCTCTCATTAAAATATTCCAATTAGCCTCAAACCAGCACAAAAGCCCAGAAACTTTCAACATACATGCTAGGGGAAAGAAAAAAAAAAAAAAAAAAAAAAAAAAAAAAAAAAAAAAAGGTAACACAGGTTAAAGAATTTGGAGAGCTGGGAACTGCATCACCTCGGTACGCATAAGACTACGGATATTGGTAGTCATTTTGGGAGGCAAGTAAAGTTCAGTCACAGATCCAGGAATAACTGAAGGAAAGTTGGTATAAAGTAGGCTTAAAGAACACTAAGAATAAGTTTAAATTACAAATTCATGACACTAACTTGAAGAGAGATATCTGGGTAAGCAAAAAGACAAGATATTAGTTACAATGGTGTCATGAAATAAAACACCACATTCTGGAGCCCCAGCACAGGAAGGACATGGAACTGTTGGAGCGGATCCAGAGGAGGCCACCAAGATGCTGAGGATTGCAGTAGCTCTGCTGTGAGGGCAGACTGAGTGAGTTGGAGCTCTGCAGCTTGGAGAAGAGAAGGCTTTGAGGAGACCTTAGAGTGGTCTTCCAAGATCTGAAGGGGGCTACAGGAAGGCTGGGAAGGGACTATTGACAAGGTCTGGTAATGCCAGGATGAGGGGCAATGGGTTTGAACTGGTAGAGGGGAGATCGAAACTGGATCTTAGGAGGAAGTTCTTTACAGTGAGGGTGGTCGAGACACTGGTACAGGTTGCCCAGAGAGGCTGCTGCCCAGGTTGCTGCTTCTCCCTCCCTGGAGATGTTCAAGACCAGGTTGGACAAGGCCTTGAGTGACCTGTACTAGTAGGAGGTGTCCCTGCCAATGGCAGGAGGTTGGAACTGGATGATCCTTGAGGTCCTTTCCAACCTTATCATTCTATGATTCTATGAGAAGTGCTGCAGAAGTTGTTGCAGGACTCTATTGTTAAGGCATAGACTTCGGGGCAAACATAGCAAAGAAACATCATTCTAGATAACAGATGCCAGCAGCCTAATTTTCCATCAGAAAACAAGTTATGAGATTGGCTGCTAAAGACTGTAGTGTCCATGCAATATACTAATGCTTCTGTAAAGTCATTGGCTCGATGCATCAGGATCATGAATACTACAATGTTATGACAACATTAGATAGATCATACTCTAGGTAACCAGTACTGTAAATGTAATTGTAAATGAGAGATCACAAAACATTTTCTCATGAGGTCCCAAAGAGATTCAGTCCTTACCCTAGACATTTATTAAAAACCCAGGGAGGAAAAAAATATGTATATACACTTCAGATGACACCAAATGTAAGCCAATGATATCTGCAAATAAAAGACTACTGATACAGAACAGCTTTGATCAACAGACATTTAATTTAGCTCTTATTTTTAATTGCTAATTATAAATTAATTACTCAGCAAGCAGGAGTCTGCAGTTTGTTTAAACAAATTAGTTAAACCTATGTCCTTTTATCTTGACTTCTCACTGTCTATTGCAGAAGTCTAATGGTCCTACCATTTTTGTTCTCATCACAGAACGCTTTTGCCAACTGCAGTGCATCCTGTGGGGAATGTGACAGTTTCCTGCGACTGCCTTATGTTAGTATCAACAAAATGGATTAAGAAGTTCAGGGTATGAACACATGGTAGAAAACAAATGTGCAGAAGATCCAAGGGTATACTGATCAAAGAGAGCATCAAAGCACTGGAAAAGCCACAGGAAGCATAATAATGCAGTGAATAGGACAGCTGACACTCATGTTGTTCTTGAAAGCCTTCATTCGGTCTTGCTCACAGACTCAGATAAAAGCTGGTCATGGTCAAAAATAGTGATCTTAAAAGGTTTGGGGGGGTTGATGTGAACAGATGTGAACAGGCATGAGCAGATGTGAGTAAGCACACATTACTCATGGAGCTCAAATCAGGTCTGTTTGCTAAGTCTCAGCTTAAATGGAGCCCCAGGGGCTGGATAATACTGCAATGAAAAGTTTCTTTAATGGACAAAAAAACCCAGCTTTTTCCTGTGTTGGAGGAAGTGGAATTCAGGGATTTCTCCAGGGTTAATCTTCACATTGTGGCATTGCGTTCGAAACTTTAGAACCCTCAGGGCTCATCAGTGTTAGTGTCTGGTGTTGCCTACCACGAAGGCGTGGCGACCTGGTTCATGAATGATTCGTCGACCAACTCCTGGCTGTACGGTCCATCAGCATGCAAACACCAATGTGGTGGACAGCAAATGGCGTTTATTGATAGGTGACACAGCGTTATATAGTCTAAATTTACATCACTTCCATCTGCTTACATCATAACTAAGCGCTACTGGCTCATAGGAAGGGGCCCTGTCTTTCCGTACAACACGATATCTTCCGGTCACCAGGCCCTGACTGTAACAGTCTTGCAGTGAAGAAGAAAATGTACAGATGAAAGATATACTATGGAAAAGATCTCTCATTCCCTGCTCTGTGATTTCCACTCTGCTACTGGCCAGAAGCAAGATACACTTGCCTCAATCTCTACTCATGAGAAATCTCTACTGAATTCTGTTAAGTAAATCTGTGTCTTCTGACCGTCCTAGTCTTCCCAGGCATTAACAGGGTGCCGAGAGAGAGGATCTCTGACCTGATCCTGGTTCCTTTTGGACTCCAGATTCAGCAGGGAGTTTTGCAGAGGGGCAGGTAGGACAATGGGGCCATGGACAATGTCGTGCCAGCTAAGTGAGCTTGTAGTGTGAAGGCAGTTAGTGCCAATCTTCTGGTAGCTGAGACAAGGCAGTTTCCAGGTACACAAACCCAAATTATCAGGGCTTGTTATTATGTAGCAACCAGAATGTTGTAGTGTGGCAGGATGCAAGGGCAGTGAGGCAGAAGCTCTGTAAGGCAGAGCAATGGTAAAATCACAAAGAGGCAGAGCACATTGTGTTTACTTGCTCATCTCTTCTTATCAACGTAGCCCAAGGTTAATAGTTCTTTGGCCACAGATCAACCAATCAGAACGGCAGTTAGCCAAAATTAACCATATTAGGTAAAGTCAGGGCTTACTTTTACCCTTTTAGAGCAGAACACAAAAAAGTGTATAGACATGTGAGGTACTTTGTTTACAAGTTTGGAAGGAGAGAAGGAGGCTCTCAGGCATCAGGTTTTTGTTTTCCTTTCCTATCCTTGCTTCCCCCAACGACGGGAGAGAGGGAGAGGAGAAAACATGTCTGGACAAGCCAGGATATGTTTAGGCCTAATTTGGCCTATTTTGGCCTTCCACAACAGTATGTTACTGAATCTTCCTGCTGTCAGGCTCCCTATGTATGATACTGAAGGCATCTGCCTCCAATGCCATTTGTGCACATATGAAGACAAATGTCTCTCTTCATTAAACAGGTAGGGTTGAGGAGAGCACCATTGTGATGGTTTGGGAGTTCCCCACCCCCCCACACTTTGTAAAATGACCCAGACTAGAACTCAGCTGGCTGGAAGTTAAGGAATGAAGCTCTATTTACAGCTCAGCACAATATACAAGCAGAGATAGACACTATACACAGGAATATTTACAGAAATATACAAGTAAAAGGTAATACAGCAACACAACTCCCCTCCCAGAAATCAGAGACCCAAGGAGGGGCTCCCAACCACCCTTCCACCTTCTCCCCACCCCTGTACCTTACCCCAAGGTTTGCCTTATGCGCAAGGTGAAGTAGGAGGATTGGCCAGGTGGGTTAGAAGAAAAGTAGTTAGTGAAAATTAATCGGCAGAGGAGCCAGAGCCAGAAGCTGCTAGACCACCCCAGGTGCTGTGCTGTGTCCCCAGAGAGAGACAGACAGAGAATGCCTTATCTATGTTTTGGTTTCTCTTCCCAAAACAAATCATAGCAAGCATATGAGTGAAGTAGACATCACCATGTTTTACAACCTATAGTGTATTTTTTCTCTATTAAAATATTCTAATTAGCTCAAACCAGCAGAACCATTAGTTATACCACTGCGGGATCCCAGTGTTCACATCCTAGTTTTGTGAAATGCTTTTCCAAGGCCTGCAGCCAGCAGTCAGCTGGTTTGAACATCACAATAATGTCACAACAGAATTGCCTTCCTGAAATGCATTATTCATCTCCCAACAGGTAAGACTGGAATGCTTTATGATAGCACTCAGCTCTTTTGGAAACCTAAGACATAGATTCTACCTGATATTAAAATATCAATAAATTTATTAATTATGCTTTATTATTACAAAAAAATTGCCCAAAATTATTAATATATATAGGTGTAAGTCTGTGATACCGTTACAATGCATATGTACAGTATATAGGCAACGTTAACAATTTGAATAATATTAATCAAACCAAGAAATGCAAATAATTAGAGAATTAGAGGTGCAATTATATTGTTTTCTCACTAGAGGGAGACTCGGCAATCCCCTTATTGCCAAGCAGTGGCAGGTGGACACACAACCTTTGCAAGAGACTTCATAAAATTACTTACTCACAATCAAATGCCACCTAAACATGAACCAACAGTGTGTTCAGGTGGCCAAGAAGGCAAATGGCATCCTGACCTGCATTAGGAATAGTGTGTCCAGCAGGAGCAGGGAGGTCATTCTCCCCCTGGACTCTGCACTTGCTTAGGCCACACCTTGAGTCCTGTGTCCAGTTCTGGGCCCCTCAATTTAAGAAGGACATTGAAACACTTGAGTGTGTCCAGAGAAGGGCAACGAGGCTGGTGAGAGGTCTTGAGCACAACCCTACGAGGAGAGGCTGAGGGAACTGGGATTGGTTAGCCTGGAGAAGAGGAGGCTCAGGGGAGACCTTCTTGCTGTCTACAACTACCTGAAGGGTGGTTGTAGACAGGAGGAGGTTACCTTATTCTCTCAGGCAACCAGCAGCAGAACAAGAGGACACAGTCGCAAACTGAGCCAGGGGAAGTTTAGACTCGAGGTAAGGGGAAAGTTCTTGACTGAGAGAGTCATTGACTGCTGGAATGGGCTGCCGAGGGAGGTGGTGGAGTCACCGTCCCTGGAGGTGTTCAAGGCACGTTTGGACGTGGCACTTGGTGCCATGGTCTGGTCTTGAGGTCTGTGGTATTGCGTTGGACTTGATGATTTTTGAGGTCTCTTCCAACCTTGGTGATACTGTGATACTGTGATCAAGTGTTTGCAGATTCTTGCTAGGCTGCAATATAGTCCAAAGGCAATTGGAGTTTCACCTGTGTAGAGGAGCACTGCTGATGCACATGAACCAGTGACAACTTTTGGTCATTCACGGGTACTGACTGCCAGCAGGGCTGTCCCACTGCTGGGCTGGCCATGGGTGCTTGTTGCCAGCAAGGCGGTCCCAGGACTGTCCCAGGGCTGGGCTGGCCGTGAGTGCTGGTTGCCAGCAGGGTTGTCCCAATGCTGGGCTGACCGTGAGTGCTGGTTGCCAGCAGGGTTGTCCCAATGCTGGGCTGGCCATGGGTGCTTGTTGTCAACAAGACTGTCCCAATGCTGGGCTGGCCATGGGTGCTGGTTGCCAGCAGGGTGGTCCCAGGACTGTCCCAGGGCTGGGCAGACCATGAGTGCTGGTTGCCAGCAGGGTTGTCCCAATGCTGGGCTGGCTATGGGTGCTTGCTGCCAGCAGGACTGTCCCAATGCTGGGTTGACCGTGAGTGCTGGTTGCCAGCAGGGTTGTCCCAATGCTGGGCTGGCCATGGGTGCTTGTTGTCAACAAGACTGTCCCAATGCTGGGCTGGCCATGGGTGCTGGTTGCCAGCAGGGTTGTCCCAATGCTGGGCTGGCCATGGGTGCTTGTTGTCAACAAGACTGTCCCAATGCTGGGCTGGCCATGGGTGCTGGTTGCCAGCAGGGTTGTCCCAATGCTGGGCTGGCCATGGGTGCTTGTTGTCAACAAGACTGTCCCAATGCTGGGCTGGCCATGGGTGCTGGTTGCCAGCAGGGTTGTCCCAATGCTGGGCTGGCCATGGGTGCTTGTTGTCAACAAGACTGTCCCAATGCTGGGCTGGCCATGGGTGCTGGTTGCCAGCAGGGTTGTCCCAATGCTGGGTTGGCCATGGGTGCTTGTTGCCAGCAGGGTTGGCCCAGTGCTGGGCTACCCACAGAGTACAGTTCACAAGCACTCTCAGCTCTCCTATGCTTTGCCCCTTTGGCATGACAATCTTCTTGCCTGCTGATGAGCTTGAAACACTATGAGCAAAGGGCATGTGGCAAGGTTGGTTTCATGTACACTGAGACACAGTAACTTCTTCCCAGACTGCAGGCAAGGTAAATTATTTTCAAATTGACTTTGTATTTACCAATTGCCCAAGCATCAATTTGGCCAATAGACAATGCCAGCAATCAGCACAGTGGCATCAAGTCAGACCTTAACCATATAAGCTAAAGACATGAGCCTAGCCAAGGTAAAGCACGGCCAACACACATGCCTATTGCTTGCCACAAAGGGAGGACATATCCCTTGGACCCAGACATCCTGGCACCTGGGTCCTTTGCCCTCTTTCCATGCTCCCTGAACTTTGACAAGGAGATGGGGAGAGGGGGATTGTGTTTGAACAAGCCAGGACCTGTTGGGCTGTTGAGCCCATTTGGTCCTACCACCACATTGTCTTGAGTTATGAATTTTCACAATAACCAGTCACACAATCATAGAATGAATCAGGGTTGGAAGGGACCTCAAGGATCATCCAGTTCCAACTTCCCTGCCTTGGGCAAGGGCACCTCACACTAGATCAGGCTGTCAAGAGCCTCATCCAACCTGGCCTTAAATATGTCCAGGGATGGAGTTTTGACCACCTCCCTGGGCAAACTCTTGCAGGGTTTCACCGTGCCTTCCAGGGTCTCAACGCCCTCATGCTGAAGAACTTCTTCCTAACATCCAGTCTGAATCTACCTATTTCTAGCTTTGTTCCATTCCCCCTATTGCTATCACTACCTGACAGCCTAGAAAGTCCCTCCCCAGCTTTCTTGTAGCCCCCTTAAGATACTGAAAGACCACAAAATGTCACCTCAGAGCCTCCTCTTCTCCAGACTGCACAACCCCAACTCTTTCAGTCTCTCCTCACAGAAGAGCAGCTCCAGCTCTCTGATCACCCTCATAGCCCTTCTCTGGATGCCTTCAGCATCTCCACATCTCTCTTGTCCCAGGAGCTCCAGAACTGGATGCAGTACTCCAGGTGCGGTCTCACCAGTGCAAAGTAGAGAAGAAGGGTCACTTCACTCAACCTTCTGTCTACACTTCTCCTGCTGCAGGCCAGGCTCTGGTTGCTTTCTGGGCTGCAAGAGCACACTGCTGGCTCATGTTGAGCTTCTCATCCACCAACACCACCAAGTCCCTCTCCTCAGGGCTGCTCTGCAGCCAGGCACTGCCCAGCCTGTATTTGTGCTTGGGATTGCCCTAATCCAGATGCAGGTCCTTGTACTTGGTCTTGCTGAACCTCATGAGGTTGGCTTGTGCCCATCTCCACAGCCTGTCCAAGTCCCTCTGGATGCCATCCCTGCCCTCCAGCCTGTCTGCTGCACCACACAACTTGGTGTTGACAGCAAATTTACTGAGGCTGCACTCAGCAAGTCCATGGCACCAACAATGACATTGAACAAGATTGGTCCCAGGACTGATTCCTGAGGCACTCTGCTTGTCACTGCCTCCACTGGGTCATGGACCCATTGGCAACCACTCTTTGGGTGCAGCCATCAAGCCAGTTCTTTATCCATCCAGTTCCCCACCCATCACACCTATGTCTCACCAGTTTGGAGATCAGGATGTCATGTGGGACAGTCAAAAGGAAAATAATTGACTGAATATGAAGAAGACAGGTCTCTGTCAGGTAGAAATTCCCATAAGAAAATGTTCTGGTTTGTGAATTAAAAAAAAAAAAAAAAAGAATCCTTGAATGGTAATTCTGAACATATTTAATGAAGAGCTACTACCATTTTTCAACCAATTACTTTTGAACAACTGAAAGCATTTTAGTTTCACCAGAAAAAAAAGTATATTTTTTATAAAATCCATGTAACCGTTATTAAAGGATATTTTGTCATGAATAAAAGAATGTGGAACAGAATCTACTGTGTATCATAGAATCATACAATATTTTGTGTTAGAAGGGACCTTTAAAGGTCATTTGGTTCAATCCCCCTGCAATAAATAGGGAAATCTTCAATTAGATCAGATTGCTTAGAGCCTCATTCAACCTGACCTTGACAGCTTCCAGCAATGGGCCATCCTATTTCAGTGTATCACCACTCTTGTCGTAACAGTTTTTTCATAGACTTGCTAAGACAGGAAAAAATGAATAAGTTCATGGAGTACAGACATTATCCTAACACTGCCAAGCACACCGTTAAACCATGTCACTAAGCACCACATCTACATGTCTTCCTGGGATGGTGACTCAAATGCTTCCCTGGGCAACCTGTCCTAATGCTTGACACTGAATTTCTTTCAGTGAAGAAATTTATCCTAATGTCCAATCTAAACTCTCATTGTGCTTTTTGAGGCCGTTTCCTCTTGTCCTATCACTGACAACCAACTCTCTACAGCCTCCCTGGTAGCTGCAGAGCTGCAGAGAGCAATAAGTTCTGCCCCCAGACTCCTGTTTTCTAAACTAAGCAACCCAAGTTGTTTAGTTTAGAGGAAACCCAGGTTTCCTCAGATGCTTCCCAGAGGATTTTCCCTCTAGACCTGGTTACCTTCCCTGGTAATGTGACCGTTTGGGAGTTCCCCGCCCCCCACACTTTGTAAAATGACCCAGACTAAAACTCAGTCGGCTGGAAGTTGAGAGATGAAGCTCTATTTACAACTTTGCACAATGTACAGCAGATATATTCACTATATACAGAATATTTACAGAAATATGCAAGTTAAAGGTAATACAGCAACACAATTCCCCTCCCAGAAATCAGAGACCCCAGGAGCGGCTCCCAACCACCCTTCCACCNAGCAAGCGTATGAGTGAAGTAGACATCATGATGTTTTCCTTTCACAGCCTATAGTTTAATTTTCTCTATTAAAATATTCTAATTAGCCTCAAACCAGCACAATCCACCCCTGTCTATTTCACTCTGTGAAACACAGAGCTGTGGCTGCTCCCTCCCTGGAGGTGTTCAAGGCCAAGTTGGATGAGGTCTTGAGTGAACTGTACTAGTGGGAGGTGTCCCTGCCTATGGCATGGGGTTGGAACTGGATGATCCTTGAGGTCACTTCCAATCTTACCATTCTATGATTCCATGATTCTATGACTGTTCTGTGAATGTAGGCAAGAACTGAGTTTGCAATTCAACCACAACATGGACTTTAGAGTAGTTTATTAAAAACAGAATGAAAGGAAACTCTGACTACCAATTCATATTTTTTAATGAGTTTATGAATTTTAAAAGACATTCCATGAAAGAAAAAAGCACACAACAAAAATAATTTCTGGGAGATTAAGGTTGAGTAGTAAATCAGAAAATAAAAGTCAGCTTAAAAGCACAGTCCATTTTCTTCTGCTCTTCTGTGCTTACAGCTCAAACAGTAGTCTGGACAAACTGCTAGTGAGCTGAAAGTGCACATAGTGAAAGTTGGATGCAAGTCCTCTGCAGAAAAAGGCAAATGGATCTGGTTGCAATTTGAATGTTGATATTAAGAACACGAGGAAATTAAGCTGAGAAATTTATAAATATAGAGAATATAGAGGGGGTTTTATTATTTATAAATTACCTCCACCTCCATCATAATGTAATTCCAAATTGATAAACGTTTGTGTGTTTGGTTGTGGGTTCTCTGCACAACAGTAATGCCCCTCAGGATCAGCATACAGTCCTGCTATTTGATAAAGTGCTACAAGGAAAGAGTAACAGGAAACCAACATTGGAGTTCATATTTCCAAGTAGACAAAAAGTGATGTAAAGCAACAGTCTTTTATGTGAGATATCCTGAAGTCCTTATACACCTGGGTGTTGCAGTCAGGGTCTGGCGACCAGAAGACATTGCGTTGTATGGAAAGACAGGGCCTCTTCCTATGAGCCAGTAATGCTTAGTTATGATGTAAACAGACGGAAGTGATGTAAATTTAGGCTATATAATGCTGTGTCACCTATCAATAAACGCCATTTGCCATCCACCACATTGGTGTTTGCATGTTGATGGACCATACGGTCAGGAGTTGGTTGACGAGTCATTCATGAACCAGGTCGCCATGCCTACGAGGTAGGCAACACCTGGGTGCCTGAGAAGAAATTACCATTACTACAGGCTTTTGAGAGAGTTGGGAGGCTTTTAAATGACCTTTTTCATGCTTAGTGATTCTTGCCTTGAAAGTGGCTGCAGAAGGATACCCGTCAAACATTTTCTCTTACAGCTGTTTTCAAGTCCCTGCAACACCACAGGTATTATTGCTCAGCATTCACTGGGTTGGAGGTTTTGCTCTTTTTCTTTCTGCAACACCTTGCTAATGCTGTCCCTATCCACAAGACAGGGATATTTTGGCTAGGATCATTTCTTCCGATATCTTCTCCTCAAAGGACCATCCTGAGCAAACTGTTTTTTCATTGCCAGAATGAAACCTGTAGCCCCAGTGTCTGTGGTGGTGGGCATTCTGTGAATGCGATCCTGAGCATTTTCAAGGCAGCTTGCTCAGTTTTCCACCAGGCTCCTCAGCTGCAAGATATTGGAAACTTTCTATTACCGAGGCACAGTGTAACTTCTGTTTTGCCAGCAACAAATGAGGCAAGAGTTTTCTCCAGTGAGAGTCTAAACGGTCTTTCAACAGCTTCTTCAAATCAACAAAGATGAAGATTGCCTTTGATACCTTCCTGGACTCAGCCCAGGTGCCTGTCTGAAGGCTCAGGGATGTAAACACAGTGCTTCTGTGGCCTTCCCAGACTCAGCCCAACTTGAATGCCCAATATATGTATGCCTTAGCTCAGCTAGAAAAGACTTATGGAACATGTGTGTTCAGAGTATGGACAGGCAAGTGGAGCAGAGAGGGGCAGAGGCCCTCCCCAGTCCTGCCAGACCCTGTAAATGCATGAGAATACAGAGGATGATTCCCTGGGGAGCTGCACCTGGACATCAATCCAAATACCTGTATAAAAAGGTCGAGAAGAACACTTCCACCAGAACACCTTCCCCAGAAGAATTCAAGGAACAACTCCTGCAGAACAACTCCAGCAGAAGAGCTCCTGATGAACTCTGCAGAACATCATCCCTGGACCATGCACACATCTCTCTTTCTCTCCTCATCTTTGGTTGATATATATATATATAAAATCCCTTCTCTTTTCCTTCCCTACTCTTCTCTTCTTCTCCATCGTTCCCTCTCCCTCTCTCCCCTCTTCCCTCTCTCCCTCTGTTTGGTTCAACTTCATCCTTTAATAAGCACCTGTGTGGTGCTATCTATCTGGTCTCATTTGCACCTTGATTTCATAATACAGAAATCTGGAAGAACAAATCTTGCTCATCTGGGAAGAGATACTGTTAATCTCATTTAGATGTGGTGCTTAGAGATATGGTTTTAGGTGAATGTTGTTGAGTAGGGCTGGACAGTCTGGAGAGGTGTGCCCAGGCCAACCTCATGACATTCAACAAGGCCAAATGTAAGGTCCTGCACCTGGGTAGGCACAATCCCAAGCACAACTCCAGGCTGGGTGGGGAATGGTTGAGAGCAGCCCTGAGGAACAGGACCTTGGGGTCTGGGGTGATGAAAAGCTCAACAGGAGCCTGCAGTGTGAGACAGCAACTGTGTGCTGGGCTGCATCAAGAGCAGTGTGGGCAGCAGGGCAAGGGAGGAGATTCTGCCCCTTTGCTCTGCTCTCCTCAGACCCCACCTGCAGTCCTGTGTGCAGTTCTGGAGCCTTCAGCACAGGAAGGACATGGGAGTGTTGGGGCGAGTCCAGAGGAGGCCACCAAGGTACTGAGAGGGCTGCAGCAGCTCTACTCTGAGGGCAGGCAGAGAGAGTTGGGGCTCTGCAGCCTGGAGAAGGCTTCCAGGAGACCTTAGAGTAGCTTTCCAATATCTGAAGGAGACTAGAGGAAGGCTGGGGAGGGACTATTGACAAGGTCTTGTAATGGCAGGACAAGGGGCAATGGGTTTGAAGTGTCAGAGGGGAGATTGAAACTGGATTAAGAGGAAGTTGTTTACAGTGAAGGTGGTGAGACACTGGCACAGGTTGTCCAGGGTGGCTGTGGCTACTCCCTCCCTGGAGGTGTTCAGGACTAGGTTGGATGAGGCCTCGAGTGACCTGTACTAGTGGGAGGCGTCCCTGCCTATGGCAGGGGGTTGGAAATGGATGACCTTTGAGGTCCCTTCCAACCTTACCATTCTATACTTCTATGACAGGTTGGACTTGGTGATCCCGAGAGTATTTTCCAACCTGGATGTTTCTGTGATTCTGTAATGCAGTCATGAAAAACATAATTTTGGCAATCCTGGACTGTACTCTGAGGATCTTTGTTTTTTTAATGTCAGAGTGTGTAAAGATGTGCTCAAATACATATTTAAAAACCAAACTTCCAGCTTGATAGAGACTTTGCTAATAATTTTAAGTAAAGCTTCAGTGTGCAAAATAAAATCACATACATGCACACTGCACTGCTTTTTCTCTTCTAATTAAACTACCTTTACTACTGCCCTGGCCCAGGTTTACATACATTGTTGAAAAGCCTCAGGTACCTCTATCCAAAGGTTTCTCTACTTAGAAACTTTCCTTGGAAGGAGAAGAGAAAAACACTTACAGGAGCAATCTGAGCCACCTGAATACGCACAAATACAACTTGCATCCTGAACTGCAGAGGCACTACTAGGGAGGACCCAGTAACCATTTCAGCCCAAAGTGCAATAACCTTTCCTTCTTTAGGGCAGTTGTGTGTTCACTCTGCAGTGCTCACTGTGCAATGTTCACTGCACAATGTTCACTCTGCAATGCTCGCTACACATAGTTCACTGTGCAATGTTCACTCTGCAATGCTCACTGCCCAATGTTCACCATGCAATGTTCACTCTGCAATGCTCAGTCTGCAACGTTCATGCTGCAACGCTTGCTGCACAATGTTCACTCTGCAATGCTCACTGCGCGATGTTCACTACGCAATGTTCACTCTACAATGCTCACTGCGCAATGTTCACCGCACAATATTCACTGCGCAATCTTCACTACGCGATCTTCACTCTGCAGTGCTCAATCTGCAATGTTCATGCTGCAACGCTTGCTGCACAATGTTCACTCTGCAATGTCCACTCTGCAATGCTCGCTGCGCAATGTTCACTCTGCAATGTTCACTGCGCAGTGTTCACTCTGCAATCTTCACTGTGCAGTGTTCACTCTGCAGTGTTGGTTTGCCTGTGTTGCAATATTTTATATCCTGCAACTATGTCTGGGTGAAACAGGCATCAGGAAAAAACATTTTACCTCTTTCAGCTTGGATATAGAACTGGATTACAAACTCTTAAGGGATTTTCTGACCACATTTTTCTGCCCTCTGGGTTGGTTTTAATCTCTGGTTTTGTAGGGGTTTTTTAATGGGTTCAAGCCCTAATGATGCCTTTTCAGCTCTCTTTTAGCAGGAGCACAGAGACTGCAAGACTCTTCAGACTCTGCGAGGTGAGAGGAGTGGTCTATTGAAAGAAATAAATCAAGGTCTCTGAGACAAGAAGAAAAAATAAATGAAATATCCAAAGTGCTACCAAAGCAACTGAAGGAAAGTCTCTGAACACTTTCAGAAGTTAAAAACTAGTTGTTCTGCCTGACGTTCAGTTCTGCTTCATGTTGCCCAATGGTTTAAGGACAAACAAGACCTGTGCCATCCTCACAGTTGATGGGAGTGAATGTATTTGTCTTTTTCTGCCTTCTCCACATGCTTCCATATGCCTTCCTTACAGTTCATACATAGAAAGATCAGTTTGAAAGAACACTTTGTTTCAAAATCCAGTGCCACAAAGTCAGGACACGTGTGCTGGTTTGAGGTTAATTGGAATATTTAAATTAAAAAATTAGATTATAGGCTGTGAAAAGAAAAACAATGGCTCTTCACTCACAGACTTACTGAAATGTATAAGAATAAGAACACAAACATAGATAACACAGGCACAGAGAGTCTGGGTCTCTCTGGTTGTGGGTTTTGTCTACTGGTCTCTCTGCTAACCTAACTAACCACTCTGCTTCTAACTCACCTTGCCCATCCTCCAAACTCACCTTGCATGTAAAGCAGACCCTGGGGTAAGGCAGAGGGGTGGGAAGAAGGTGGAAGGGTGGTTGGGAGCCCCTCCTGGGGACTCTGATGTCTGGGAGGGGAATTGTGTTTCTGTATTACCTTTAACTTGTATATGTCTGTATCTATTCCTGTGTATATCTCTGCTTGTATATTGTGCTAAGCTGTAAACAGAGCTTCAGTCCTTAACTTCCAGCTTGCTGAGTCTAGTCTGGGGGATTTTATAAAGCAGGGGTGGGGCAGGGAACCCCCAAATCATTTCAACATGTCAGGATTATGAACACACAAGAGCTCTTGATTCAGACCATTTTATGTATAGGTTCAATTACAAACTCCTATGTTATTTCTGACAAAGGCTGTCTGCCCTTTGGAAGAAAAATGAAGGGTTTTTTTTATCCACAACATTCAAGATATGACCTGCAGGCCTTATTCAAACCTCACATCCAAGCTCTGTACTGAATAATAAAATTATGTCTCTTGAAATGACAAAATGACAACATTCACAGCACCCTTTTGAGCAAAAATGATAGCATCCCACCTACAGGAGGAGAATTTAAGCACCAAGAGTAAGGTTCCTGCTTTATGACCCTCCGCAGTACCACACAGGTTCTTTGGCCTCCATAGCTCTATTTTCACAAAGACACTGCTCCTCTTCACTGCGTTGTTACAGTAAGGAGGTAGGCAGAAGAGGAAGAGAGGCATGGTCACTGCAAAAAAGTTAGGAGTACAACTACTTGACATGTGCCTGTCCCTGTCTTGACTGGCTTTCCTCTCCACCAGACCTTCCAACCCTCTCATTCTAGCTATGACATTGCATCTCTGTGGCTGCCTTCCAGTTCCTTTTCCCCACACTACTTTAAAGCTTAGTGAAACTCTACAGTTCCTCATCATGCTTTTAGTCTTAACATTATAGAATAACACATCCTGCTTCAAACTCCCTCTTGGAATCAGACAAAACCATTTGGACTGATTTGTCAGACAGAAGAAAAATACCAATTTCCTGAGGGACACAGGAGACTTCAGCTGGAATGGTTAGTCAGGCAAAATTGCTACTGAGAGACAAGGTAGTCTATAAATACCTCACATGAAATGATGTGAGGGACAACAGTTGTGGGTGTAAAACCAAATACTCAGAAGTTAGGAACTGCCAGAAAGCAAGCTAATGTGTGATCCTCTACAGCCCTAAATCAACCTCACAACAAATCTATGTGGAAAAGCCTTTTGACCTGCCATAGTGCTCTCTTTACCTGGATGAGGTGCTAAAGGAGCATGCACAACCAGAATGTTTTTTAACTGCAGCAGGTCAGGTTGTGTGAGGTTTTCACTTTAAAATTAAGCGTTGGATTTCATCATGCTTTACTGACCTGCCCTTGCATTAGCTGCACCATTTCCTCCTTCAGTGGTTCCTGTGTGAAGGTCTATTTGCTCCTGTGCCTCACTAATAGGGGAAGCCAGCAGGCAACACCACCCCTGGACTGTCACCCATGCATCAGCAACTGATTATGCAGCAGGGAGGCACAAAGGGAATCCCTTTCACAGGTTGTAAAAGCATCCTGAAGATGCCACCTTCAGAATTAAATGTTTCAGTTTTTTTTCTCAAGTGTTGTAAGTATCATCTTGGAAAATAAACACCAGAGAAACTGTGGTAGGTTGCCTGCTGTGACTGACTCTGGAAGGGCTGCTGACAGCAGAGCAATGATGATTTGACATTTCTTAGTGCTCAGAGCAGCTTCATGTCGGGAAGGTGTCAGGAAATCTGATGAACCTATTTTCTTTGTTTGAAGCTCAGGGCAAAAAAATGTGTGCAGCATTTTGTTGTAGGGATTCTTGAGGAGACTTGCCCATGGTGGGAGAAAAGATGTCAACTTCAGGACTCACAAATTCTTTTAAAGAATGATATCAAAATGAAATATGGGGTGATGAAAAGCTCAAGATAAGCCTGCAGTATGAGTGCAGCCCAGACAGCAACTGTGTGCTGGGTTGCCGTAAGAGCAGTGTGGGCAGCAGGGCGAGGGAGGAGATGCTGCCCCTTTGCTCTGCTCTCCTCAGACCCCCACATGGAGTCCTGAGTTCAGTTCTGGAGCACCCAGCACAAGCAGGAAATGGAAGTGTTGGAGTGGGTCCAGAGGAGGGCATGAAGATGCTGAGAGGGCTGCAGCATCTCCGCTCTGAGGACAGGCTGAGAGAGTTTGGGCTCTGCAGCCTGGAGAACAGAAGGCTTCCAGGAGACCTTAGAGTAGCCTTCCAGTATCTGAAGGGGGCCTACAGGAAGGTTGAGGAGGGACTATTGACAAGGTCTTGTAATGCCAGGACAAGGGGCAATGGGTTGCCCATTGCCCAAACTGGATGTTAGGAGGAAGTTGTTTACAGTGAAGTTGTTTACAGTGAGGGTGGTGAGACACTAGCACAGGTTGCCCAGGGAGGTTGTGACTGCTCCCTCCCTGGAGGTGTTCACGGCCAGGCTGGACGAGGTCTTGAGTGAGCTGTAATAGTGGGAGGTGTCCTTGCCTATGGCAGGGGGTTGGAACTAGATGAGTTTTGAGGTCCCTTCCAACCTTACCATTTGACTGGACACAGTGTCTAGGGGACTTTGACTAGGACCTTGACTCGGAACTTGAGTTGAACCTTGAGGCCATCTGGCAACAGGGTGAGGAGCAAGCACAGTCCCTGCTTTGGGACCACCACATCCTTCCTGCCTGCTGCAGGGAGCTGCCTCTGTCGCAAACTGCCACCATTGGTGTGCACACTGCCAGCAGCCTGGCTTAGTCCTGTGTTGCCCCACGCTCTGTGCCCATGGCAGCAGTGTCAGCAGGCACTTTGGATTATGGCAGGTTTGCTCACATTGGATTCTGTGCTGTGTTGATCCATTGCTGGATTACAATTTGCAGTTCCAGACACTGCCACAAAGCGGCCAAGGGACCAGCTCCAAATTCCTACTCTACCACCATGAGTAGCACAGACCTGCCCTAGGGCTCCAAGTTGTCTTTGGTTGTGACACAAAGCGGTTTTGCGGCAAACCTTTTCCAACTTTCTGATTTCCCTGCATTACTAAATTCCCTATAAGCTTGTGAAGATCTTCCCCAACGAATTTGAACCCAATCTAATTCATTTGTATTGAGTTTCCTTCATAGTAGGAGTCTGTTACAGACCTCCCGATCAGCAAGGTGAAGTGGATGAGGCCCTCTACGAACAAATAGGAGAAGCTTCACGTTCACAGGCC
>VWZE01006870.1:18379-66720 GCA_013396675.1 Eubucco bourcierii | reverse complement strand
AAAATATTCCAATTAGCCTCAAACCAGCACATGGTATATCAATATAAACCCAGAACTTCACTGAATGTAACTGAAATAGGCATTTTCATTTAGCATATTTTTCCTGTTACAACTCCCCTGTTGGAATGTATGCTTCTGTGGGACAAACCTGTTCTTTCTGGTATCCTTGGGTTCTGGGACTACAATACATTTGGGCTTTATTTTTTTCTAGTAGAAAAATGCGTAAATTATAATAGTTTGCGCAAAATGTCTGTATTACTTTGATTATGGACTTGCTCCCTTGTAAATTTAGAAACACAGCTATTGCATCTGTAGTGGAAGATTTGAGGTGTAAAACTAGAGGTATTCTCTGGCTCATATTGTGGGATGATTAATTAAAGGAAAGTAATTCAAGTTCCATCACCCTCTCTTCCTCCTGTGGCTTTCCATCTAAAAAGAGCCTTGAAATGAGTTTATGTTCTTTATGCACTTTTCAGTTAAACATGAAAAAGAAACCTTTCTGTTTGCTGATTTTGTTACCCAGAGACTCTATTTCTGATTAAGTTTTGAATTCTTATAATTGATGAAGAAATTACATCTCTTATGAATGTCTATGAAAACATTGGTATGAACCTACCTGGGAGGTAAGGTGGAAGAGGAACATCTTGTATCTATTGCTGCAGATGCTGGCTGTGAGAGTAGCAGTCAAGGTTAGCTGTTGCTTGCTATCCTATAGCATTTTTCCTGCATGTGTCCTCCTCCTAAGTCAAGCTGGGATGATGTAGAGATCTGCGAGTGCATGGGAATGTTGGGAAGGGCCCTCAGGTGTCACAAAGGCCTGAAGCTGGACTCCAGGTTCACCTCAGATAAGAAGCAAAATTAAATGCCTAATATAGGGCAACCACATTCTGGAAACAAAGCTGCATGTCACATACTGAAAGGAAAACTCTTTGCATCTGCAGCTTCAGCCTGAGAATGATGGAATGGTGGTGATAAATGTACAGCCTGTGGGGAGGCCCAAATGCCAGACTTGCAAGCTGGAGTTATAGACTGCTGGACAGCTACCTATGGCATATAAAATATGTATGTGTAGCTTTATAAGAGCTTCTGAGAGGATGGGAGGAAAATGGCAAAGTGACTTTCTTCCACTTTTTTCTTCTTGTCTCTCTTCCACCTGATGGAACACTTTCCTTTTGTTAATCACTTGGCCAGCACCGTTTTCTTAGCATCCACTAACCTGTAAACCTCTCTCACTTTCCACCTGCCTCCTTTAAGATTAGTTTCTTGTTATGATCCACCAAAGTAACCCATCTAATGCCTAGCTGCAGAGATTGCAGCAGCAGTTTCACTTCGCTTACAAAATCCCATCAAAGCCAGAAATTGTTTTCTTTATGTGAGTGGCAAGGCAATTACTGAGCTGAGTGACATGGCCAGAGAGTGCATTTCCACTAGGAGCTAGCACTATGGCAGAAACTTCTGGCAGGAAAGCAGTGACTGACTGACAACTTCTGGTTTATTGCTATGAGCCTTGTGTAAACTTCAGTAAAAGTAAAGACTGTTACTGTTTCTAACCAGCAAAGTACAGTGCCAATAATCAGGTTTCAACTGATTCGTATCTCCTTTCTAACCATTAATTGGAGGATGATATGCAGATTGCTGGTTAATAATAGAACACTTAAGGTTCTACAATCACTTTCTTTGTGTTCATCAATTTGTTTGATTCCTTGTGTGGTAAATGTCGGATCCTGCATGTGTCATAAGGCCAGTTTATAAACCTCATTTTTTATCAAGCTAGTGACACACGGAAGTGTTGTGACTTGCAGAGCCTAAGAGAAACAAATGTAGAACTTTATTTGGCAAAACAGACAGGGCAAGGCCTTTCAAAGAAAGCTCCAGATTGTCCAAACCGCATATGCATGTCAGAGACAGGAACAGTGCGAGCTGTGTGCTGAACTTATTTTAAACTCCCACTCAAGATTTCCAAATGCAGCACTCTGTCAGAGAGCAGGCGTAGAGAATTTTGGGAACTATAGTGCTTGTGTAAATAAAGGCTTTAGAAAGCTGTTCTGGCAAAAGTGGTAATAACTGGCTTATTACCTGTTTATGGGAACATGACTAAGACTGGAACCAAACAGATCAATGCAATTACATTAGGGCTAACTGCAGAACATATTTAGAATGTTTACTGCTTACTGCCCCAAAAAAGCCAAAAGGTTTTCAAAGCTCCAATCATTGTTTTGAAAATGGTCATACAAGGCTCTGGGAGGGGAGTAAACACAATTGTATTACACAGCAGCAGATGCATGGTCATCTGATGACCCACATCAGCTGTTTTGTGACCCTTGAGGCTAAAAAGGCCAAACCTGAATGCATTTCCCTCACACATTTCAGTGGGTGTAGCTTGCAAGATACAGCTCAGCTCTGCACCTGAGCAGGTTTCAGTCTGTTCCTTGCCCACTCATCTGCTGCTGTCTGGAATACATGGTCTGGTCACATAGTAACAAATTGTCAAGTCTGCCATTGATTGAGGACTCAATCATCCAGTCTCTGTGCTTTAGCTTTAGTCAGCGTGTTTCATCCCTCTGCACGTGCAGTCCTATTCTAGGGACTTCTCTAAGGTGTGTTCTACTTGCTCCCTTCTAGTAAACCAAAAATAAAGTACTTGGGCAGAGAGAGTGAGTCACTCATCCAATCTTTCCATAAAATAAGCTGTGTTATTAGGCTTAGCTAAGCTACTTTTTTATACTGCCTGAGGAAGGAGAAAACTACTTGGGAGCCATCATTACATAGGAGCGTGAACAACGAATTCAGCAGAAATGCAGATGTATGTTCTATTTATACTGATGTGAAATGCTCTGTCTTAGAACAGCTGCTCTCAGGTTTATACACAGTCTCTAGACCACTCTTTATTTGCTAGGTGACCACTATGTGCAGGAGTTAGCTGAAACTTTATGCCTTTGGGATTGCACGGGGTTGCTGAGTGCTGCTCTCCAGCCTCCTTGTCTGGCAGGGGAAAAGAGAACTTGCTTAATTCTGGATTTCCCCTTGCTACATTTTTATACCAATGACTCTCCTAAATTTGCAGCTTGTCTTCAATCAGCTCCTCAAAATACTGATTTTTTTTAAAAAAAATTTAAAAAAACACCAAAAAAAAGCCCCACCATCAAGTAGCATTGAAGAGAAAGCTGGTGTTGAAGTAAAAAGCTTTGATGCTATGCTGGTGTCTACTTCTCCCTACTCCCTGTTTCTTTGTATTTGAATTTATGCTGAAATTTGCACCAATTTGGGCAAAGCATGGATATGCCACTTTAAGCAATGGCTTAGGACTAGCATCAGAGAGGGATACTTCATCCTTGAAGACCAGCTGGTTGCCAGTGGGTCACCGTCAAACTTGCAACCAATGTAACTGCTTTCTAGTATTTCCTCTTCTTTTTAGAGGTACTCAGGGTGGATGAGATGGAAAATCGTAGAATTAACCAGGTTGGAAAAGACCTCCAAGATCACTGAGTCCAACCTAACACCTTCTAATTAACTAACCCATGGCACTAAGTGCCTCATGCAGCCTCCTCTTAAACACTTCCAGGGATGGGCACTCCACCACCTCCCAGGGCAGCCCATTTCAATGCCAATCACTCTTCCTGCCAGGAACTTCTTCTTAACATCCAGCCTGAACCTGCCCTGGTACAGCTTGAGACTGTGTCCTCTTGTTCTGCCCCTGGGTGCCTGGCAGAAGAGCCCAACCCCACCTGGCTACAACCTCCCTTCAGGTACCTGCAGAGAGCAATGAGGTCTGCCCTGAGCCTCCTCTTCTGCCTATGCCAAAACACCTTCACATCTCTCCAGATGTAACACACTCTGTAAATATTAACCATGTGATTTCTTAAAAGCTTATAGAAAGATTTGTCCTTCCCTATTTCTCCTCTCCAGGCTTTTTGGTCTCTTCTGTTGCATACCAGTAGGTGTGTGCATATTTTACTGTCATGCTCCAGGTACAGTTTTGATGGATGGTATATTTGGCTAAAACTTCCATTGAGATTGTGATTCTTATTTATACCAGCTGCTGAGCACTTCAGAAGTAACATTTTCTAACTCTTGGTCATCTAAGAAACTCTGAGGGTTTGGTGGGGTATAGGACTAGAGTACAGCCATAGATTGACAGGAAATTATTTTGTAGGCAAGCGCATTAAAGAGGTAGGATATAATTCTTTCAACAGTTACTCCAGCAGAGAGTAAGAACGCTTCAATCTGTTTGATGTTTCATATCTTCAGATCTCTGGACACAAAGCTGAAATCTCTAGCCATTTCTCTAGAGAGTAACTTCAATTTTCATATACATGGAGGTGTTTCCTTAGGCTGCAGTTCAGCAAAAATCTGCTTTTCAACTTTAAGACAGTTACAAATGCCGGGAATGGGGGGGGGCAGGAAGTGAAATACTTCTTGAAAGCAAAGGAAAGAAGTTAATTTATCCCTTAGATTTCTGTTCAGTGATCATTCCCTGTGTCTTCTCAACAGAAAACCACAAGTAATTTTCAGGATGCAAAGGAAAGCGCAATATCAAAAAGTGTTAATTTGGGCTTTGCTATTGCTGCTCAAGTACAAAGAAAGGGGTGGAAGGTACTTGGAAAATTCCCTCTCCGTAACTCAAAGTAATCAGTCTTACCTACTGACTATTCGGATATTGAGATAATTGAACCGTAGCTGTTCTGAATCAAAGAAGTTTAATCCCTTCTGCATAAGCATGCTCCCCAGCCCACTCAGTCTTCAAGCCCTCTGAGGATGAGGCATCTTTCTTTTTGAGGTCACAAGTTAACCAAGAAAACTTGTTATAGCAACTTGGTTTTGTGAAGGTTTTCATTTCTGTTATCACAAAATGTACTGTAGCAGTTTCCTCTTTAGTCTGTTTTCCCTTACATCCCTAAATAACTCTGTCATTCACGTTGGAGCTCTGCAAATGTGTTAACTTTGTGAACACTTGCTGTTCTGCACTGAGAGAGGACAGACTTCTTTTGGCAGAACTTTAGTGATACCACCACAGAGTGACATAGTAACTTCTTGCTGGCAATTAGGTTGGTTTTTTTTCTTTTTCTTTTTTTTTTTTTTTTCCTATGAAATAGCCAATGGCATTATAAGCCCCAGAATCTGGGTAAGCTCAGATGTGGATAGTAGTGGGCATGTGAGGAGGAAAAGAATGTATGTCTATGGTCAAAAAGGACAGTTTCCATTGACTTCAGTGGACAGGAAAATCATTGATTCCTCTTTCACTTGAAGCTTTTATCCCAAAAGGCCACATGACCTTCTGAGTGCTGCTAAATAGATGCATTTCAGTGGTGTTTGCCAGGTCTCCTTTCCTTGCAATGGACTGGTTGTGCCCTTGGTTTCCATGGAGTGAGGCGTCTGTCTTTCGTGGGTGGTGCTTACTGCTGTAGTACAGCACTGTCAAAGCCTCCTCAACTCTATCAATGAAGAGGAAGGACAAATTTGACACCTCTAAAGAGAACTAAATAGCAAGATGAGAAAGTCATGCTCTTTCACCATGTTTCTCTGTTAACAGCTTTTGTGTCTAAAGTACAGACCTGAAAAACAGTAGCTTACCTGGATGACAGGCATAACAGGCATATAAATCTCCTTATTACCTCACTGTCCTTTCTTTTTTCTCCCATTTGTTTTACCAATGACTTCCTGACCATATTTTTAGCTTGTACTCAATCTTTCTCTGATGTCTGTGTGTGAATTAACTGATTAAATTCTGGTATTCAGAATAAATATTTGGTTTAGACTTAACTTTTCCCTTCCTGCCTGTTTCTCCAAATAAATGTTGCCTGTATTGTACCAGTGAGAGAATATAATTCCCGAAGAAAACAAATCAGAGTGGGAAATAAATTATGCCTCCATTTGCACCAAAAAAAAAAAAAGAAAAAAAAAAAGTTAAAAAATTCTGAAGTTCTAGTAATCCTTTTGTATGCATATAGGCAGTGTGATTGAGTGGCAGGAAAACCCACCATTGTTACACCAACAAAGCTGCTCTGTGGCAAGCATGCTGGGCCCTAACTCTCTGAGGGTAATACAACGTAAGAAGACTGATTTGTTTCTCTCCAGAGTAAATCCTGTGTTGCTCACTATTTCTAAGCCCTCTTCATTTCCATTAGCCTTAGTGGTAGGACCATGTTCAAGAACAGGGATCAGATGGCTTTATGGGGTACACATCAATTATAAATCACAGAGTTTCTGATTGGAAAGGACCTCAGGGATTATCTGGTCCAATTTTAGATCCTGTGCATTGAGATGCCTTATATGGAAGGTGACATAAAGAAGGGTGGATTTTGCACTTTATGACTACACAATACATAGTTTACAAACCAGCTTTTTCTGTGGGAAGTATAACTAATGAAAATAAAATAATTTTTAAAAAAACCCAATACTGAATGCAGCTGAAATGCATGAAAGCTCTTATCACATTACGTAAATGGTAGCGAAGTGCAAAACTATTACATAGCACCTTGTTTGTCAGTAAGGGATATCTGAAGGACAAGCAAGGGCTGTCTTTTCTTTTGCTTTCTTTTTTCTCCTTATTCATATCAGGAGTTGAAGAATTCAAATTAATTCTTCATAAACTTGCTACCCTTGTCTGGATAAAAGGAAGTGGTTAGGCAGCCATGAGTGAGTGAAGAATGATCTCTGCTCTTCTTTGGAACAGAGGTACTTGGTGATGTACTGTAAATTTCCAAGTCTCTCTCTGGTGTGTGTTGTTTATTTTTATCCTGCAGGACTTCATACATTTTCATGTTTGTGGCTGCTTTTTTTTCTTAAGTCCTTGAGCTGCTAACTTTCCTATCTAAACATTCTCACATTTCCCTACAATTTTACTTATCTTGGATGGCTCTGGTCTATTTGTTTTTCACAGCTCATTCTCACAACTTAGCAGTTTCTCAGAAGTTTGAGTCAAGGTTACACAGCTGAGCTCTATCAGTTGGCCTTGGATCACAAACAGCTGAACCCTTGAGATTATGACCAGCAAAATGAAGGCAAGAAGTTAATTCAGTTGTCTTAGTTCTAATAAAAAATAAATGGCTTGGAATGAAGGAGTGGTTGCTTCTTTCCTAGTCACATAGCACCAAAATTTTAGTCTGAACAAGTCTAGGTTATTTGACCAAAAATCTTGTAATTAGGTCTATTAGTCCTGAGAGGCAAAAACAGGTTTGAGATTATAACTGTCTGATCCCTGTTCTAGTTCTTTTGCTAGTGATACTTGAAAAGGGTTCTAGCCCAGCCTTGTTCAGAGCTGCTGAGGGGCTTGACTGTACGTGATACACAGAGGTGATGATCATGAAGTCACGAAGAAATTGATTTTGCTCCCGTGCCATGGGAGATTCCTCTGGAGCCAAAATATCTTTGAGGAACTGAAATGAACTCCAAAACTGCTTGGTATGTCTTGGCTAAGGTACAGAGGGACCTGCAGCAATATTTAGACACAGCCACATTCTCAGATTAATTTACAGAATGTAGCTAATTACAATGACAGCTTTTTTGCTTGCTTTTTTTCCTGTAGCTTCTGTTTGGTGTGCTCTATGGCTAATAAAACTGTCAATTTTCTTTTACTTCAATAAAAGGTCACCCCTTGACAACAGCCCTGTGCCTTCTAACAGCTAGTGCCTTTATTAATATTTAAAATGTACACAGTGGTATTTCCAAAAGGTCAGACTTTTAAAAGACATAAAATGTCATCCCTAATTCTTCTCCCTTCCAGCTTTTTTCTCTGTCTCTTCTCCATCCGCCATTGAAATGTTCTGGTTTAGATATAGTATTTAGCATGGCTTGTGTTAAATCAGATAAACATCAAGTATTTCCCTGTTGCACTATTACAAAGAGGCAAAGGATAAATTTGTTGGTGATTCGCAGTCTAACAACTTGTGCAAGTAGTGTCCTGACTGTACCATAGATTCCCTTGAGTTAAATGAGTCATTTGTTCTATTAGTTCCTGATTCAAGAATGCATTTAAGTTAATGTCTACATTCAGGCAGGCAGAGTCAAGAGGGTATCAAGGCTTCAGCTGCAAATAAGAGCTTAAATTTTTTTCCTCCCTGAGGCTTCTTTTCTTTCCATTTAACATCCCATCTACAAAATGGGCAAAGTTATCCTTCTTCCCACCCTCAACCATCTCTATATGACAAATTATGCATACAGGGGACAGATTCTTCAAATGTATTTATCAAAAGCACCAGCCTGCTCTGCCTGAAAGAGCCATGAAAAGGGAAGGCATGTATACTCCTCCTCCGTCTTCCGGCCAGGTCAGAAAATGGTCACTGTTGCCATAGGAAACATGATTATTAGGGCCTCAGAAGGTCTTTTCCTCCATGCGCTGCCTACAGACAGGATAAAACAAGTCTCTTATTCCTAGTAGAAGCTTGTTCATCCTGTTACTAAAAGCCTCTGGGCAGGCTCACGCATTCTTCCCTGGCTGAAGCTGCAGTTACAAACTGTATGTCATGTGATGGTTGTTCACTGTGTCTCACAGATGTTACCTTCCTGATTTGTTTGGGTTTTTTTTCAATTTACTCAAAGGGCAAAGACTGCTTACAGGCCTGTTTTCTGGTGAATTGTAGGTTCTTCACTCGGAGTGTAAAATATCAGAGGAGTCCTGGTGAATGAGTTACTGGATTATTTTTGAAGTGTCTTCACAGAAATCTCAGATGCAACCGGACAACCCCGATTAGATGATGACCCTTACCTTTCGTCAAAGTACTACTGTCACACAAGCCTTTCATCTTCTAGACTGTGTTTCTAATACACTTCATTTTCAGAACAAAATGAAACATTCATGAGCTCTTGTTTGCCATTAGATTTGTCCTGCTCTCTTCTATATATTATGGTAGCATATGAAAATTAATCTGAGAACTGATCCCCTACTGTTAAACATTTTATACCTCTTGCACTTCCTGTCATATATCCACACTCTTTGTCATGGGAGTTTTTGTATAGCCATTTTTGTTTGTTTGTTTTGGGGTTTTTTGTTTGGTTGGTTGGTTTTTGTTTGGTTGGTTTTGTTGTTTTGTAATTAGCACTGCCCTGGATTAGATAACCCAAAAACAGAAGGGAAAGGTTGCTGTACAGTCATTAGTTTCCAATAATAAATTCACCAGTGCAGATCTGTCAATGCACACATGCTAGGGACAAATGTCCAATGGTCAGAATTCAAGTACAGTGACGGGCAGATGCTGCCTCAAAATCTATGACTCACTGACATCAGATTGTTAAGCAGATCCCCCCTTCTTTCCTACTTTTTGTGCTAAGAAGGTTTAATGGCTAGTATTCATCAGTCTAATTTTTTATAAGGTAATTTGAATTCCTGCTAAGAGTTGGAAATAGGATTTTGTAGATCTGCAATTTGTAAAGGATTAAGGCAATTCAGAATAAAAAAAAAAAAAGAAAAAAAAACAAAAACCAATAAAACAACCCAATTCATTGGCCATGATAGCACAGTTTAGGTAGAAATATGGTTTCCTGTTCTCATTTCTACCTAAATTTTAGGTCTGTAAAAATCCACAAGCAGTGTGACCAAATTAAACTTCTTGCATATTAAACTAATTTGATAGTCACGAAGTTAATTGCCCGTCTGCCCCAGTAAGGGGAAGGGACAGTTGGGTGGAATCGTGGGGATGCTGTTGTTGTTGCTTCCTTTTTAAAAGCAGAAAACAAAAAGATGGAGGTAGAGGAGAGGTAAAGGACAAGTCGCTCACTTTGTGTATAATATCAGATCAGTCCAATTGGCAATGATGAAGTAGCAGGCCTGGATCAATAACCTCTTCATCTGGAAGAGATTCAAACTTGTATTTCTCAGTTTCCACAGGAATGCCCCTCTTCAGCTTATAACCAGGTGATCAGAGTAACCTGCAGATGTGACAATGGACAAAGCAGAAGTCAACACAGCATCGCACGCTAAAAACCTGAGCACAGCACAGTAAATGCTACTTGAGAGGGAATGGCTTTCTGCAAAAATGGTTCTGTGGGACCCAGTCTACTTCAGACTGTGTATGAATGTATCAAGAGTGAGATTAATTTTTTATTTTCACTCTATTAGAGGGCTTAGGCAGGCATCCAGAAGCTTCTTCGTTCTCCAGTGTGCTGACTTACCTGTTTTTAGATGCTAAAGACCTTGTGTGTTTTGTACACTTAGCTTGAATTGTGAGTTGTCCTGGTTGTCCCTTAGGCAGCAGTTCTTGTATTTCACCTAGGAGCAGATGAAGTGTACATTGGAAGCACTTATTGATCATGGCTCTTAGGAATCACAGAATGTTAGGGGTTGGAAGGGGCATTACATTGGAAGATCATCTAGTCTAGACTTCCTGCCACAGCAGGATTGCCTAGAGTAGATCACAGAGTAACACATCCAGGCAGGTCATGAATATCTCCAGAGAGGAGACCCCACAACCCCCGCAGGGCAGCTTGTTCAACGACAAGAAGCTCTGGAGCTTCAAGAACTTCTTGCATTTTTACTTTCAATAATCATAGTCATTAAGAATAGGAAAAACCTCCAAGATCATTGAGTCTGATCATTAACCTAGTCCTGCCAAGGTCACCACTAAAAGGTGTCCCTCAGTGACACATCTTTTTTTTTTCTTAAACACTCCTGGAGAGGGTGACTCCACAACTTTCTTGGGTGGACTATCCCAGTGCTTCACCACTCTTTCAATAAGTAAATCTTTTTCTAATATGTAAACCAAACATCCCCTGACACAACTTGATGCCATTTCCTCTCATCCTGTTGCTTGTTACCTGGGAGACCAACCCCCACCTTGCTACAGCTTCCTTTTAGGTAGTTATAGGGAGAGATAAGGTCTGCCCTGAGTCTCCTCCAGACTAAGCAACCCCAGTTCACTCAACCACCTCTCATGAGGCTTGTGCTCTAGGCCCTTCACCGTCTTAATTCTCCCTGTTTGTATAGGCAAATAGTAATGTATTAACAGGATAATTTGTAGGAAGAAACCCTCCATCTACACGGATTTTTACCCTAACAGTACTCAGGACCAAGTACTGAGCAACTATTCTTGTTAGCATTCCTTCCTGATGTTACAAACACCAGTGTAAGAATTTTAGTCCCTAAAACTTTCAAAGAAGGGAACCAATGATGAATAGTGAGTAATGAGCACAGCTGGAACAGGACTGTTTGAAATCAGGAGCATAGTGATGTTTGATTGTGATTTCTACTGAGTGTAATCTACTATTTGTGGGCTTTTCAATTTTAACTCCCTTAGGTTTTAAAGCTCTGCTGATTTATCTTTAACCACTTCGCTAGTAGTAGGGTTCAAAATATATCTCTAGTGATGCAGATATATGTTCTTAATGAAAGCATAAATATCTGAGTGATTCTAGCTGGCATGATTCAGGTAGCAGGAGTTTCTGTATAGCTCAATGAAAGGTGTCAGTGACTAGAACAAAGCAAATTAATGATCAGGGCTTTTTTTGGATCAGAACTTCTTGAAGTGGCTAATCTGGTGAGAGCAGTGCTTTTGGCAAGTGTAATTGGTATTCTGCCAGTCTCTTCATTCTAGGGAAGGAAGCAAAACAATGTATGGAAAAAAAATCTAAATAATTTTTGCTGCTGCCTTTTTTTTTTTTTTTTTGCCAAAAAGTAATAGATTTTTTTTTTAAAGTTTTCTTTAACAAAGTGAGAAGTTTAAAATTTTAATGAGCTACTATTTATTTGAGTCTTTTTTTTTTTTCCCAAATGTTGGGGTTTTCCTTTGTGTTAGGTAATGTTAGGTAAACCATGCACAGTAAAGTATTTTTTGATAAATCAAATCATTCTTCATTGCAAAACTCTACCTACCTTCTCATCAAACCCCAAATGTTTTGTCAGGTAAGCCCATCAAATCAACATTGCAAAGCTGTTAAAAAACTAGTAATTGCCTGTGTAATCACTATAGCATGGAGGTGACAAACATATTCACCACGCATCACAGTGTGATCCAGAGTTGCAGCACAGCTCTCCTTTGTCCCAGCCAAATAGGATTTTTTTTAATGAAGTAGATGACCTTTGAGTGTAGTCTGATTGCCTGTCTTCTCTGAGTTGTTCTGCCTGCCCATGAACGTTTATGCTATCAACTGTGCTAAAGACTTGCCTAAGTTTAAGTTAGTGACAGCTCTGGTGTGAGTTATCTCTGTATACACATGGACTGTATTTTCTGTCTCTCTTTTTAAGTCATCAAGGTCTTTAATTCATAATGTATGGGACAGAGACTGTAAAAATAATTAATAGTATCAGAAAACAGACAGTTATTTCCTTTTCAGTTCATGAAAGAGTAGTATCTACATAGATATCTTTTTTTTTTCTTTTCTCCCCATGATGCTGCTTCTAGAGAAACAGGCAGATAAGATGAACCATCTTTCAATTAAATCTACTGAGGGATAGCCCATCTCCACTGATGTGTTTCTTTTTTGTTGATATGAAGTTCAGACCATCTGTCTGAGCAGAGACAACTTCCTACAGACAGATGTGGTCTTCTCCTTGTTATGGACCTCAAAACTGTATTTTTACTAGCTTGTCTGCAAAGCAAATTTATCTTGCAACTACAATCATTGCTAACATAATCAAAACTGAAGCAAATATAATTATTGCAAGGCTCCAATAAAGTGAGGGCATACTCTTTTCCATTTTCCACTTTTTAATTATGAGTATTTTGTTAAAGGGACCTCACAACAGGAAAAGTAGTTGTCTTCTGTGACTAGTGGAAGAGAGCGATTTCAGTAAGCAGACCTGCATTAATAGAACTCATTTTGAAAGCCAAGTCAAAATTTATTTTAGACAATCCATCTCCCTCACTGTCTCCTTTCTTTAGCGAAATGAGTCAGATCATTTTCCTCTGTTCTCTTATTCTGCTCAGCAGCATTTCTTATAAGAAACGATGAACAGCAGAATAGACCAAGTGCAGCAGAGAAAGATCTAATTGTGCTGCATTGATCTAGGGCTGAGGAAACAATGTTTTGGCAGGGAAAGAAGCAAAGCCAAAGACCATGTCTGCAGGGGATTTCTCCCTCCCTGGCTTACACAGAACTGATACTCCAAAATTCTGTGTTACTGCTAAGTTGTAATAACCTGACTGAAGAGACCCTAGAGCAAATTTAAGGCTTCTCCAGAGAAAAATTCCTTCCATGCTCTAGCGAAGCCTTCTGTGCTGTAAAGGATAGCTGAGGAAGAAGCTTTCTTGTTTTTGGCAGAGTGCTGTATTATAGACTCCAGTAATTTAGGACAGTTTGTGAAGGAAAGAGCAGAGTGAGAGGACTTTAAAGATTGCTCATCTGAAGACCATATGTTTGTGATTTGATTTCCTTTATCAGTCTAAAAACATCTAAATGTAAAATATTTTACAGGTACCTGACTTTTTTTTGGTTTTGGTTTTTTTCTTCTTCTTTTTTCATTTCCTCAATTTTGGTGGTCTTCACATTCTTAGATATTTCCAGACTTTCAAGGTGTTGGGAAGTTGTGAATAATAGTAGGTTATGTTTTAATTTATGTGATTAAAATGACAGGTCTGTAGGACTAATTCTGCTTTTCTGAAACTGATTACTCCAGTTGGGTAGATCTACAGAGCTCTTTTGTCAGACTTTTGTCAGAGACACTTTACATGATACTGCTGTGGCATTTTCCCCATTTTACAATGTTTTGCTTTAGTCTTTGGCTAATGTAACAGTGCAGGTTCTGTTAATAGGTTTTGTGTTTCTTGGTATAGATAAATCTTGATTGCTATCAGTACCTTCTATTTTATTGCTGCTCTGCCTCACATTTTTATATTTCATCTATCTACTTCACACTCAACAGTTTAGTTATATGCCTATACTGTTGCAAATAGGTTTGGGTTTTGGGTTGTGTTTGGGTTTTGTTTGTTGGGTTTTTGTTTGGTTTTTTTGGGTGAGGGGTTGTTTTGTTTTCGGGTTTTTAGTCCTTTGATTTAACAATATACTTATTTCTTTGGAAGTAGTTCAGTTTCACTCCTCAGAAAAATCACTGAGAAAGAATATGATGTTTTGGTGACATTTATCTTGTCTACATTCTAAAATGACAAGATGCTCAGCAGAGCTGCTCATCATATACTCAGCTCTTTTCAAATGCAAAACCAGTTCACGTTCTTTAAGAAAAAGAATTTGTGTATGTGTGCTATTGAATGAGGGAACCTAGAACACAGATTAGTCTCCTGTGGAGGTCATATATCATAGATTTCTGTTCCAGGTCAATTATAAACTTCTTCCACTAGGTATTAGATCAACATAGAGTTACAGTGAGGAAAGTAAATGGGATCCCTAATTGCCTTTGACACCTGATCATTGCAGACCACACTACACAGAAAAAGAAAAAGTTTCTTTAACAATTTTGTCTGTGATCTGCCATCAGCCTGCCCATGGGGAGTTTGCTGATCCTCTGTATTATTCCCGCAGCTAGGAAGTAACATTTCAGTAATTGAGAGGCAAAGAATGTGCGTGGAGACTGTTTTGGTTGTAGGAACAATTCAAAGCAAAGGAAAAATCTGTAGAGATGTGTATCATTGCAATCAGGTATAAATAATGAACAACTACATTATGGTAGTCAAACATGAACCCTTTTCCTTTCTAGGCTTCTGTTAATGTTCCATAATGGCAAGAGGACATTAGATTATAAACTTCAGATGAAATTTAATGATCCAACATTAAGAATTATTTTATCCTACTGTAAAGACAGTAAACTCCAAGATACTCGATAGAATTCTGACAATCTAAGTTTAAATCTGAGTTCTGCCACAGCATGAATATGTTACTGTCTCTACTGCATGCTCTTCATTCCCTGCTTTGTCTGTCTGACTTTCCTCAAAAAAGCTTTCTGTGGAAATAACAATAGGTTTTTTGTTTGATAATAGTGTTGAAAATTGGAAGAAAATACATGGTTCTGTCTCAAAATGCAGTGTTTTGCATTTTTAAGAAAAATCTGTCTGAGAATAATTAAAAACATTTGTTCTCTGAATGAAATAGTAATAACAAAAAAGCTGCAAGGATTTCAAATGATAAGAAGTTCCAAAATATTACAAGTCACAACAGTGAAAAATATTCTCTTTCATCACTTTTTAATTCATTCTTACTCATCTCATCATCACCTGAAGCAAGGTGCTTCAGATTCCCCAGAACTTTTCTTCCCAATTGAAAAAAAAAAAAAAAAAACAACCAAAAAAACCCAAAGACATCACATATTTTTGCTTACTTTTTTACTATTGCCCAGTACCATGACTCATCTTTATGCATGGGGGATTTTGGCAAGTGAGGGTGAGCTTTTATTATTTATTTATTTTATTGCTGAGTTGTTTTGTTTTCACGTATTTTTAATGGTTTATCCAAATGCAGTGCTTAGAAATGTAGTGGATCGTTACCTTACCCTGGAAACTGGTGATGATGAGAAGAGTGAAGTATTTGCATGTACCTTCTGGTACGGCAATTCAAGTCTGACCTATGAAAAGTTTTTCTTCTACCCTGACCTTTTCCAAACAGATGATATTGGCACACCTAAATAACAAACTGCAAATTAATTTGGTTTTTCTAGAGGTAGACTGAGAGTAGCAAGTCTAATGAGTGTTGCACTGAATTTTGATTTGAAGCTGAAGCCCCAAGAGAGAGAAGGTTATTTGACAGCCTCAGACCCACTGAAATGCCAGCTTCTTGAACATTAATTTAATGGAGAAAAAAAAATTAAAAAATCAGGAGCCTGCTATTATAGCTTGAAGACTGAACTGAGGCAGGCCTTGTCATCTCTAGACAGACAGGTTTCTTTCACATTTGGATTTCACCATTTGAAAATGCTGAATTAGTCCATCTGTTCACATTTAATTTTTTCTCTCTGATGGGACTTCAGTTGGTCGCCTTGCATGTCACTTGGGCACATTTCCAAAGCATCTACATGTAAAGCATTCACTGCTTTCTCCTGAAATAGCAAAACTGATGCTTGTTATCCTTAACTAACAACAACCTCTTAGGATACTCTGTAGCAGGAAACATCTGTCCCTAGAAAGTGTGCATGCTTCATCTGTGTAGTGCCTTTAATTGTGTTAGAGTAATGTTTTCCTAAGGAAGTGACTGTAAACTCAATGCTAGGCAGTGTTACTACTTCGAATCAATGTTTACATTGAGTAATATTTCATTTGAATGAAAAGTAGCAGGAATAATCAAGTGGATCTTGCACATATTTTAAATCGGAAGAAGTTTTGAGTGGCTTATAGAGGACTGGGCGAGCTGTAAACCTCTCCCACTAAGCTCCTGCCAAAACAAACAAAACCACAAACCAACACCCTGGCATTTTACAAACGTAATTCACAAGCTGATAATTTATGCTTTCTAGAATCTGTAATTCACTGAACATTTATTCAAAATTCTTTAATCTGCTGCCGCAGGAGAAATTTCCACTAACATACAGTAGGACTGAGATGTCCAGTAGTTATGACCACAATCTGAGGTTTTCTCACAACTTTGATTGTGGCTGCTAATTTTGAGCAAATATGGTCTATGTGAGGAGTACGCAAATATAGTGTGATATTAAATCTAACTAGTTTTAACACCATTAAAGTCAGAAACCAGTTAAAACTGTTTTACACAGACAGGCAAACCCTCTCAGAGAATCACATGCTCCATGCTATTGTAGGATAAAATCCTCTCTGAAAGAGTTCTTTTCTCTCCTATCTAAGGACAAGGGTCCTTAGATGATAAGGTTGTACTCGGCCACTAGCATAGTCAAATACATTAAGGCTAAATCCATTTCCCCCCTGATACTTCTTACAAACTTTAAAGGCAAAGACTAAAACTAAATTGCTTTACCTCACTGTTGTCACAGTCATTATAGGAAAGGGAGGGGTGGGCCAGGATGTTTTGAATACATGTTAAATACACACTAGTTCTCATCACAACAATTACAGTAGCCAGCTAGAAGTTTGCTTTAGCCCCTGTCTCAAGGTAAATTCAATTTCTACCCTCTTGCCAAGAAAAAAGTCAAGAGCTTGTGACACATGTAAGCATAAAAGTGAACGTTTGAATTATCCATACTCTCAACAACTTTTTTTTAGATATCATTCCTTATTTTCATAATGAATAAATCAAAATCTTGTAAAACAATCTGAGAAACCACTAGAAACATCAAAAAATAACTGTTTCACCAAAATGGCCTCAAGCTAAGACATAATTAACAGTACTGTTCAAAACCGATATGTAAGAACTACCTCTGTTCCTGGAAGTATTCATTTGTTTCAAATTGCGGGTTAGGGAGTTGCTGCTTCTGAGACATAATGTGGCAGGCATTAAACTTTTCTAGATGCCATCTGAAGGTTTCTTCTGTAAACATGACAGTCTTTATTTTGCACTGAAGGCCAAGAAAGTTCAGCAGTTTTGCAGTTCTTGGAAAGAGCATACAATTGGTGGCAGTAGGACACAGCACAAACAGGTTATTTGAAATACAAGTTAATATTTTACAGCATTTAAAAAAAGAAAGAAAGAAAGAAAAAGAAAAAAAGTTAAAAGTACCTGAATAGCCTGATCAGCCATGATATCACTTCTGCCTCTGAGTATATACAGCTTTCTACGGTTTTGATACCTTTGCTCAACAAGCGTTTGGTTAAGTCCCTAAGTTACACATAGTAGAGCAGATCTCATGCAACTGTTGACACATACACTGTATACATTACAGCTCAGAGAGGAGTATAAGCATGTCTGTCTCATGTAGATTTGAGTCTTCAGGTATATTTTATATATTTATGTATAGGTTTCCATGAGAGATCTGTTAGAATTTGACCTTATGCACACATACACTGTAAAAAGCAACAAGTAAATATCTCATTCCTTTAATCTCATGGGCTTATATTTCAATCTGTTTTCTATGAGTTTTCCACTCCCTACAATTGTCCAATGCTTCTTCCAGCCAGAAAGGAGATACTTAACAGATATCACATAACACTAGTCAGGCAATTGCATAATTACTTAAATTACCCAATGACCTATGTCCTTTTTCTTTTAATGGGTGGGAACATGAACCTATTCCTTGCTTGCTAGCTCCCTTTTTTTCTTGAGGGTAGCATTTATTCTATAGAGCCTGTCTATGGTTACTGCACACTGACCAGAGATAGATAACCATTTTACTACCTGTCTCTCTGAGCAGGTTAACTATGATGCTGCTGCATTTGTATGAGTGAAAATTAATAGCCACAAAGACCATTGCTGTGTAAGGGAGTGACAGATCTCCAGGTCCAATGCCTCCTCTCGGGGTCACTTGGTTAAGCATCACCAGCAACTGTTTCAGCTTCTTTTCCTCAGAACTTGTACTGGTTGTTGTCAGGCCTTTGTAAACTTCACCCTGTCATGTTCTCAGCTTATAGATTCATCTCATTCAGCAGGATTTGCCTCAATCCCCCACCTATTGCAGGATATCTAATGTAACCTATTTGCAATCAGAGACCTTTAACATTTTAGTAACTCAGAAATTCTATGCCATTGCTGTCTGCCTTGTTGGGATGACTCAGGTACTTGAGTGCCAACTGCTGAACTGCTTTACATTATCCAATATATTGAGAATAAAGCAGTGCTTTGCCTTGATCAGAGTAATGAGCTGCCTCAGCTGAGCTCAGGAGCATCAGGGAACATGGAGAGAGAGGAGGGGGTAGGAATGAGTACTTCAGTCCCAGGACAAGTTGTCTCTACTTGGGAATCACACTGCTGAGGTGTCTAGGCCAAGTGTTGTCACAGTCCTGCCTTCTCTTCCTTGAGCTGCTCCCAACCTATTTTCAGAAGTGTCTTTCTGTTCATCTCTTTCCTTTGGTTGTAGGGTGTATTGCCTCATGCTACTCCAAGGGTTTGCAGATACTCTGTAGATAATGCTGTACCCTCTGTCACCTCTGTGCTTTACATTTGGTCTCCCAAGGAGGAAGCAAACAGCTTCAGTAAGCTAGAACTGACACACACTTGACCAAACATTCTTCTGAACTTCAGGATGTGTGAACATTGAGAACTTTGTGTGCCTGTACCTTGACATGGAGTTCTTTTGCTATCAGATATCCTTCTATGGCAGTGACAAGGTGTGTATAATGTTCACTAGCTTAACAAAAGAAGGCTAGGTTCTATGTTTGCTTGAATAACATTAACAAGTCTCTGATAATTTTCATCTGTTCAGCATCTGATTGCACCCTGATAATCAAGAAAACACCAGTTCCTGTGTCTGGGAGTCATCTATCTATCCTACATTCTTGGTAATTAGAATGACCTCTTGATAAAGTAGTTGCTCTTGTAATGTATCTTTTTAATCTACTCAGCAGCATCTCAGAGCCTAGGCCTTGCAGGGACAGACACCAGTGTTTTCACAGGATGTTAGGGGTTGGAATGGACCTCCAGAGTCCAATTCAGAGAAGGACCATATAATCTAGTGCAGGTTGCACACAAACACATCCAGATAGATCTTGAAAATCTCCAGAGAAGGAGACTCCACAACCTCTCTGGGAACACCTTTCCAGTGCTATGTGACCCTCACAGTAAAGAAGTTACTCCTCATGTTGAGGTGGAACTTTCTGTACTGTAGTTTATATCCATTGCCCTTTGTCCTATCACAGGGACAAGTGAGAAGAGCCTGTCCTCTCCTTGACATCAAGCCCTCATATATTTATGAACACTAATTAAATGTCCTCTCAGTCATCTCCAAACTAAAAAGCCCAAGGTCTCTGAGTCTTTCCTCATAAGGCATGTACTCCAGTCCCTTAATCATCCTTGTAGCCCTTCGATGGACTCTGTCCCTCGTGAACTTGGGAGCACAGAACCGGAACAATATTCCAAGTGAGGTCCTCTGCTGTCTTCTGATAGATGTGCAGTCTCCTGTACTGCCTGCCTGCCTTTTGGCACTGAACCAAGACCCTCTAGAACTGACAGGTATAATAGAAGATGATATATCACACCTAGAAATTTCTGGATTACTACACAACAGTTTAGCTATTTAAATTATTCTGTGGGATTGGGGACTGCCATGGATTTCAAAGAGCTGTTTCCAACTATTGACACTTTCAGAAGTTTGTAAAGCTAACTGCAAACTGACAAGTAAATAGCAGGAGAGGGGGGGAAAAAAGGCAATCACCTGTGGCTCTTGCACAGAAGGTAGTCAGCTGCCCTTCATGGTGGAGAAGCAGAAGTTTGGGGTTTTTCTTCTTTTCAATAGGTCTGAACTTCCACACTTCTCATGTGTGTGCCATGAAGTCCAAACTGAATTTTAACTTCTTAACTTTAGATCCCCAATGTGAAACAAAGAAATCTTTCAGACGTGGAATACATCTGTTTACTGACATAAAGTGCTATTGAGTAAGTTATAACAATGAAAGGGAAACAATTTTTTTTTTTTTTAAACTGGAAAAGTGTTCATTAACTGAGCTTTAGCTTTGTATTGCTTCCCATTTCTGTTGCCATGGACAAAATAGGTCATAAAGTTTCTTTCTGTATCTCTCCTTCATTGTCCTGGGAAATTTCTCATTTTTTATTCTGCTGTTTTCCTTACATAACATTAAACATGTTTCTTCATACAGTACTGAGGAAAGCTGAACTTTGTGTGCCTTCTGATTTCTATTTGAGAGATGCTATCCTGCTCATCAAAAATACAGACCTGTTTTGTTGTAGGTTTTGACAAACTCATTAGTTTGTTACCAGTGGCAATTTGTTTCTTCTAAAGAAAAACAACCAAAACATCCCTGTGAAGAAATTCACCTCCTCATAGTATTTTTTTTTTTTTTACATTAGAAGGAACTGTTTAGACAATAGAAAAATATTATACAGGGATTTCTAGAGCATATTCATCTTCTACTCAACCTAGAGTTATACGTTAATTTTAACTGAATCTATGCATCCATCCCTTTGAAGACTGCAGTGTTTTCTGGTCTACAAGAACATGATTTCACTATAGTCAGAAATTTGCTTTTTAACTTCTCCCTTTTGTGTGGAAAAGAGAGAAACAAGACTGAACTCTGTCTCTTAAGTGGTGTTGCAGCTTTAAGAGTTAGTTCTTGAGGAAGTCCTGTTAGTATGATGAATGAGAGTTTAGAAAACAAGCATGTGCTAATCAAACAGGAGAGTGAGTTGAAAAAATGTTTATTCTTCCCAGAAATGGTGAGCAAAATGTCCAGTTAGAATTTATCAGGTCAAAAATTTGATAAAGGATAAGAGCCTAACAGCTGTATGAGAATTTTTTTATCTGAGTTCAGTGATCTGACACATTTTTTGACAATCTAGAGTAATACTTGTGGGGGTACAAGAGACAAGGTTACAAAAGTAAATTTTGACCTTTTAAAGGTTATGTGTCCTCCAGTCAGCATAAAGAAGTGCTCTAAATCAGGCTCTGCATAGGATAATGCAGGACAAACTTGCTCTTCTCTCTCTTCTCCCTTCATCCCTCTATTGGGTAATAGATGAAGCTTAAAGAGATTAGCCTTCTTAGTCTAAAGTAGGGCATGGTAAGCAGTCCCCAGACTATCACACTGACAGATTTTGGAAAAAAACCTGAAGCCTCCATAATAACCCATGAAAGCGGTGTACTCGTTATAAAGGCTTCATGCTTGCAAACCTGATGGCCACCTTCAACTCTAATGTAACAGATAATTTTCAGAAGCTAATTTTCTGGCTCCTTTTCCCAAAAAGGCCCCATAAAGCACCAATTGGTTTTACTGGTAATCTGTCAAACTGTGACTGGACTGAAATCATTACCTTATTTCACACAGCCAGTCAAAGAGTTTTCTCCACATTAATTCTCAGTCACCAGTGACTCTGGTTACATCTGAACCACTGACCTGGAAAAGCTCTGAAACTTGCTGCCAATTCCCCAGAGCCATCCAGATTCTCAGTGAGAGACAACTGCTTGGGAGACTAATTAAAAAAAAATCTGTGAATTATATAAATCTATAAAAAGAATCTATTTTCCCTGCACCAAGCAGCAAGGTATGTGCAAATTAGGAGAGTATTTTTCAAGTAAACACCTGATGAACAAATAAGCCTCCTGGGAAAGAGGGGAGAAAATAAACTTCATCCTATATAAGCTTGAAATAACCAAAGAGCAAATGATGTCAAACAGGGCTTCATACTGGCAAGAGCACTGTGCATGACCAAGGTTTCTGCTCCTACCTTCTCTGCTGCTGCAGCTGTAAATTTGCCACTGTGTCAAGGAACAGACGTCAATGGTACAGAGGAACAAGAAATCTACCATTAACTCTTTGGTGTTGTTTGTTTTTTTCTCCTACTTCATGGGCTTTGTTGTAGGTTGGCAGTGGTAGAAATTAACATGGGTAGGGACCAGCTGTGTCTTGATATGGTGAAGAAATGTGGCTTATGTGAGGCTCCAAGGCAGAAGGGGACTTCAGGTTCCTGAGCAGTACGTGTTTCTATCCCCCATTAAATCTGGAGTACTTTATCCAAAGTACTTTAAGTATCCAAAACTAATAGTCACAGGAAAAAAAAGTAAAACCAAAAAAAAAAGACAAAAGAAAAAAAAAATAAAAAAAAAAAAAAAAAAAAAAAACTTGGATAGGAAAACTAAACCTTGTTTATATTCCAGATTTTATTGTTAACAAAAGCAGTCCTGCTTTTACATAATAAAGTTGTACAATTTGCCTTTACTTTCGTGGCTTGTATCAGTAGTAATACAGAGACAATAAATGCTTGATATATAGAATACTTTGTGTGTTGTAATGTAGTACTGCAGGCATGGAAATGGACAGTTTGTAATAACTGAGAAGACAGTTGGTGAACGCAGGTGTTTCTGATGCTCCTGCCTCTCTGTAGTTATTTGTCTTTCAACAGGCATTTGCCAATGAGTCCATTTTGATGGTGCTCCTTGTGACCTCTAATTTTCTTCCCTGCTTTCTTGCCATTTGCTGAAGATGCTTAGCTACTGCTTGCCAAGTAAGAACAACCCACCACAATATGGCCATGTGCATTATCCACCTAGAGCTAAGGCCCAAGCAGGTCTGTGGCAGATTGTCCTGCTGCTTTTTGGGACCTCCAAAGCCTGCTGGGTGACAGATTTTCTAGAATTTTGTCAGTGAACAGATTTGCCACCCACAAAAGTACAGACTGCCTTGTGCATGTTGGGTTACCTAATGTCAATTTTTTCACTAGACAAGATAAAGGATAAATGAATAGGTTTACCTTAAAAGCTTTGGAAACGTGGGAATTACTATTTTTTTAAACAACATGCATGTTTTGCTTTTTTTTAATTTTAAATTGCAACTGCCCTAGAGGCTCTCTTGATTTTAAGACTCTGTCAAATTGCACTTTACAGCTCCCCTGGTTTTATTGCTAAAGACAAAATTAGAATATTCCAACCTGTCCCTTTTCAAGCTTTTGTTTAATGAACTCTTCTTCCCCATTGTTGGATACTGATTCTGGTGGTATTATTTGCCAGAAGAGGTAATTGAATTTACAGATGTTGCTACATACTTAGACAATCATGTGACCATTAACCTACTAATACTTATCCCTCTGGCATCATGCAATTTTATTTCTGTTTTGTTGCTGCCACAGCTCAGACTCTGTATTTCCACACGTCTTTTTATGGTGTCACTTAGAAAGTTCTTCATTTCAGCAAATTCTGTGCCTTTTTTTTCATCAGAACCCAAAATCTTGGCACCTACTTAAGTACTAAACTGCACTCCTGGAAAGCTTTGCTTAAGTGGAGCACACCAGGTTTCTTGCAGCCTGGCACTGTTGCGATGCTCTCTAGAGGTGTATGTTGCACTCCAAAGGCTGTCGAAATAGGGTACACTGTTGTGCTGCTGTCATGAACCTGGATGTGCAAACTCATCACCTTCTGTGTGATATGTTGCAACTCTTTTATTTTATCCACGTAAAAAAACAAAAGTTGGGTGCCTTTCTGGCAGAAGATGATGATGCTTCTGACACAGTTGGAGTGAAACATAGGAAAAAAAATGTAAAATAAGCTCTTTGCTTGCTGAAGGACTGGCTTGGTTCTAAATCACTACAGCCTTGTGACTCGAGTGTTGAATCAAGGGCAGTATTATTTTTCTTATATGTTAGTATCAGCTGCTTGATTAGTCTTATTTTTTTCCCAGAAGTTACAGGGAACTAGAAATGTTCCAGTGTCTTCCACCAAACAGTAACACATTTAACCAGCCTCTTACTTGAACAGATTGTATCTTTGGAGTTTATTTGCTTTTTTTGCAGACATACTCAGTTCTTTCCAGGTCTTATTAGCTAGCATTTGAGAAAGGGGGAAAAAATTAAACACATTTTGATTACATATATTGATCTCATACCTTAATCTTTGCTGCTCAGATACAGGTATGTCTTGCATTAGCCTTGATGGTCACTGAAGATTTATGGAGCATGAAAGGATTAACTCTGAATTCAAGCTCACAGTACTTTTTTTTTTTTTTTTCTCCTTTTCTCCTCATTTAGGGTTTACTTTATTATTCCATGGATGGACTAAAACTAGCTCCTTCAGGTTCTTAAAAGCACATATATAGAAACATACCTACCATCCTATTTACTCAGGGGTGAAATCATATTAACATTAATACTTCGTAAGCAAAACCATATTCTGTGCATAGACGATATGTTAGTGCCTTGAATTAAAGGTTAACTTTTTTTCTACAAGTCTGAGCAAATTAAAACTTGTCCATACTGACTGTTTCTGACTGATAGGAAGCTTAAGATTTGTGTTTTCACCTCCAATAAATAGAGGATATTTTTACATATTTTCAAAGGAGTCCTTCATAAAGGATTATATATTCCGTAGGGGCTTGCAACTTATCCTGTAGCATTGCTTGTTATTCCTGACACTTCCTCCACCACATCATCTGCTTTGGTAAAGGAAAGGATAAACAGGTTTTTTTGAGGAGAGCAATGAGGGAGCCATTGGTGGGCAGGAAGAGGGGAAACACATTCATTTTGATCCTCCTGCTCAACCCTGCCTTTGTCAAGTCCATCTGTATTCTAGTATCCATAGCAAGGTTCTTTGAGTCAGAGATATCACAAGGCTAGCTTTCTAGAGTATCTAAATTCATTGCACTCCTGGTGTGTCATTGCTTGAGCAAGTTAAGACACCGTAGTAATACGGATGAGTTCTGTGCCTTGAGCTGCTATTACCCTGAGAGTAACTCTTTTCTTTTCCTTCGGTTTATTCTTAGTTCTTCTCATGTGATGCAGAGAGCATTCAATGTTCAAATAATCCATGCACAAGGTTAAAATCTAGACAGATAGGCACTGAGATGGATTCAAATCCTCAGTGACACAGATATCAGAATGTAGATGCTTCCAGTAGAATTTATTAAATAGACTGATTTGTGAACCATCTTCCCTCCACCCATCTGTCATGGATCAATCAACCTTCAATCCTTCTTCCAATAGACTCACCACTTCTGTCCCCAAGATACCCCATTTGTCAGGTTCTGACTAATATTGATAGAAGTGGTGAGTCCATGACTTAGTTGACCCTGTAGAACAGTGGATTTCTGATTGGAATACTCTTCTGGCTGCTGCTGCTACATGGTTACTTGGACTTAGATGAAGTAGTCTTACAGGAAAGTAGACCTAGGTATTTCCTAGAGGCTTCTTAAGGACATCGTGTCAAAGGGAAGTTCTGATATTTACTCAACAAATCTCATGCCTTTGCTTTTATAGATAGGTTTCTGTTCTGTGCCAGCATAGACCTAAATAAGCTTAGTGTTGCAGTTGCATGGCTAAGATGTAGAAGACAAGAGAGAAACTAGGTAGAATCAAAGAAAGAGTAAGGTAAACCCTTAGATATGACAATAACAAATACATTATGAGAGACTGCACAGAATCACCATTTCAGTTACATTTTCCCGTTTTGACTTCCATTTTTTTGCCTTCTAAAAGGAAATCAGGTTTAACTGAACACCCATATGCATGAACATGCATTGCACTTGGCACCTGATCACCAGCAGCTGATTTACCTTCAGCTTGCCTGGGTTAAGATAAAGTTGGTCTCCTTTATCCATTCTGTCATGGTGTAAGGAAACTGTATTTCTCATGATGCTGGGCTAGGCTGGTCTTGAGTGCTACTTTTTAGCCCTGCGTACAGTGCTGTTCAGATTATCTCTCTTATATCCTCTGTGGAAATTCTGTATCCTGAACAGAAAATGGAACAATCCTAGCTAAGCCTTGCCAGAGAAAGGGAAAAGTGCATAACAGGCCAAAAGGAATGAAAGATACAACTAGTCTTTGCTGTTCCAGTCATCTGACCAGCATTTCCACAAACTGCATTCCTAGTCTTTGTGAGATCTGCATTCAACTTAACATGAATTTGGAATAGAAACTAGAATTTGGGAAATATGGACCAAAAAAAAAAAACAAATTCCAAGAGGTGATGATCTGTCATGGTCTTTGCTGCATTCCTTTCCAAAATACTAGGGATTTGGGCATTAACCAAGCAGTATTTTAAAAAATCCATCATAGATGACTTGCTGAGCTAAAGCTGTACTCTCCTGCTTTCTGTAAGAGTCTGCACAGTTTCCAGAAGACAGCACCAATTATTGTCCAGTCAACAGTACAATACACTTACCATGTTGAGCTTGATGAGGCAGGAAGGATAAGGCTTTCATTTTGATGGAAAAAAAAAATGCACAAACTTACAGAAATTTAGTAACAAATAAAAGCCTGACGAAGTAAAAAATAGCCACATGGTTTGGGCTCTTCTGACTTCACCCAGACTTCTCCAAGGTGTTTTCACAGGAGCCGTAGTTACCAAAGGGTTGATTAGAATAAATTGTCTTGAACTGGAGACATTTACTTGTAAAAACCATCAGCAAGGAGTGCCCTTTAATGTATCCTGAGTTGGACAATATTTTTTTCCTTCTAGGATGGCTGCTGTATGATCAGAGTCTTCAGGTGCTTGTTGTAGAGCTTTGTGAAGTATTCATTTAATAGGTCTCTTAGGTAGTCAGCATAGGGGAAATCAGTGATGCCTCTGATGTGAATGAAAACTCTGCCCTTCACAAAAAGGAAGGACACTCCCTGTTGCAGGTGCTCAGAAAGCACGAGAACTTCTGAATCCTGCTGTGACATTGCAGATCAGGACTACTACAGGTCTCGTTCAGCTGGTGAAAAATGCATGAACATTCACTTGCGCTGCCACTATTGCAAAGGTGATTGCCCCTGAACTTTCATTACCATTCAAGCACAACTCTCATTGCACTCACTGGTTTTTAGCTCTGAGATTGCTCTTGGATACACATGCACTCTTTTCCATCTTTCACAACTACTGTAGACAATTTTATGTGTTTAAGAATTTAACTCTTCAGGATTTTTTTTAAAAGCAACTGGTATGAATGAACTTCTCAAGTGTTGTTAGTTTGTCTTCAGTTTTCATTAGCTAATCCAGGTAGGAAGTTAGGTTCCACAAGGGCTGTAGTGGACACAGCCATGGTCAGGAAAGTCCTTTTTTCATAGTGAAGTAGGTGAAGACATTAATTTATTGATGGAGAGCTATGGGACTTGATTAATTAGTTTCATACCATCCTCTCTCTCTGTCCTTCTAGAAGCAAATTTGGCAATGCTAAGATAGAATACTCTAAAATAACAGTGGAAACCCTGAAAAATTGAGTGAAATAATCTTTTGTTCTCAAAACTCCTATGTCTGCTGAACTGTTATGAGAGAAGTACGTCAAATTAATATCCAGTGTTCCCCAAACTATATATGATACCAGAAAGCGAGGAGGAAAAAAGCCAAATCCAGAATCATGTTAATCTGCTGCTAACACAGAATACCACTTCTTTGGGGGTTATATGTAATTCTCTATTGAATTGTTTAATGAAAGAATGATGAACAATGGAAACTTATTTCATAAGCAGAGATGTATGTTTCATCCATAAATTAATGTGGTCTAAATTTTAACTTTATAGAGTCATAGAATCATAGAATGGTTTGAGTTGGAAGGGACCTTAAAGACCATCTAGTTCCAACCCCCTCACCATGGGCAGGGACACATTCCACTAGATCAAACTGCTCAAATCCTTATGCAATCCGATCTTGAACACCACCAGGGAGGGTGAATCCACAAACTTCCAGGGCAATCTGTTCCAGTGTCTCACCATCTACACTGAAAAGAATTTATTTCTTAATATCCAGTCTAAATCTACCGCACTCAAACTTAAATCCATTTCCTCTCATCCTGTAACAAGAAGTCCTTGTAAAGTCACTTTGTGGCTTTCTTGTATGTCCCCTTCAGGTACTAGAAGGCTGCTGTAAGAAATACAGGAACTGAGAAATACTGCTCGAAGAAAAATAATCTTTATTATCATATTTTCTCCAGTATATTCTGAAAAGGGCACATTTGAATATTCCAAAATATTCCAATAGTGAGGTGCCTAGAGCCCTGACTTGTTTAGAACTGTACTAAAATCAGATGCAGCTTAGTCTCTTTCATTCCAAGTTATCATGGAGGGATGTTGCACTTGTAAAGCCAATACAGTATACACCTGCTGTGGCTGTGGGGAGGTGGGGTGAAAAGAAAAACTTTATAAACTTCCTATGTATATATTTTTTATATTATTATACATTTCTATAAAATAAATACCTAAAAGACTTAATGATAGGAATGATAGAAAGCTGAACATCACTCAGATGTGTTGGAGGAAAAAAAAATTAATACTGAGGATGGAGTTACAATCATGGGTGTGGAAATCATAGCAGCAATTAGAAAATTCCAGATTCAGTGCAATATATCCCTGTCAAAATAGGTTTATGTGCTAATAACATTTTCAATCTTCGTGGCTCCTTGTTAGTTTGGAACTTACAGTCAGTGATCTCTTTTCTCTAATTCTGTTTTTAAATTCCTATTTTAAAGTAAAATCCCTGCATGGTTTGCAGCTTGTTCTTCACCAGCTTGTCCTCAGAAATGGCATAAAAGCCAGTTAATTTGCTGCTCTGTCTAAATAAGTAAAAAAGATTACAGAAATACATAGAACATCCTTAGTATTGTTTGGTATGAACGGATTTCAAAACAAAACAGCCCTTCAAAATCTACAAACACTATTAGTATGTCTCATTGCTTTATATCTCAGTCTTTTAGTTGCTCTTCTGAGTACTGTACCACATAGGCTTAATTTCCATGTGCAATCTGCAGCATTAAACTGAAAAATCTTAAAATCTCTTTTGCAAAATTATGTTTGTGTGATCACGCTGATCTCTCCAGAAACCCTGCCTCCTATTAAGGTCTCTCTTCAAGGGGACCTTATAGTAGCCTTCCGGTATCTGAAGGGGGCCTACAGGAAGGCTATGGAGGGACTATTGACAAGGTCTTGCAATAACAGGACAAGGGGCAATGGGTTTAAACTGGGAGAAGGGAGTTTTAGACTGGATGTTAGGGGGAAGTTCTTTACAGTGAGGGTGGTGAGGCACTGGAACAGGTTGCCCAGGGAGGTTGTGGCTGCTCCCTCCCTGGAGGGGTTCAAGGCCAGGTTGGAGGAGGCCTTGAGTGACCTGTACTAGTGGGAGGTGACCCTGCCTATGGCAGGAGGTTGGAACTAGATGATCCTTGAGGTCCCTTCCAACCTTACCATTCTATGATTCTATTTAGCTTCGCTCTATTTCCTCTTCTCCACACTTTTGTGACAGTTTTGGGTAACAAAGATTTTTCATCCAGGACACAGCCTAAAGGAAGCTGTCCATGCTCTAAAATCACTAATGTTTTTGTAACAAAATTAATATACCACTAGCTAAAACCCAATGTATACAAATACCTAGAGAGAAATTTCTTGTTTTTCTGCACAAAGGCATTTCATCTATTTACCTTTGTTAATAGAAATGCTGTGCCTAGGCAAGATAATTTTTGTGTTTGTTTGTTCAACTTCTGCCTGTTGCCAGGGATTTTTTTCAGTACTCATTATGTTTGTGTTCAGATTGTATAATATTTCTTTTTGCATTCGACTGTTCAATTACGGCAGACACACAACAGCAATACAGGATAACAGTAAAGAGATTTTTACAACAAGGGTGAAATATATGGAAAGAAATATTATTTTCTTTTTAACAGCCTTTTATTATGCCAGAAGTTTCCTCTAGGGAATACAGACAATCTATTTTAGTGTGTATTAGCTGATTTGGTCCTTCATTTTGAACTGGCCATGGATGCAAATTGAAACTCCTCCAAACTGCCTGGAATCTTTGAAACCTCCTAAGACCTGAGCTTCCATCTGCAACTGATTTTGCAGATGATTCATCTCTTGCCTTCAAAGAAGGCATGGGTGCAAATTATAATTGTACTAAACTATCTTGGACTTTTGAGATGTCCAGCTGAATGCAAATCTGCATCTGCTTTCTTTACAACAGACTGAACAGGCCCCTGATGTTTTGGAGCACTGGATGCTCCATAGTTGTGAAAATCAGGCCAGTCATTTCTGTGCTTATCTGTGACTTTCAGTGTATATATTGAATGAAAAGTCAATCACAGACAGAATTTGTCAAAGGGGACAGCAATTGCTAACACAAAGTCACATGCTAAGTGTTATGTGGCCTACAATTGAGTTATGTATTACAAGACAGAAGAGCATTTCAACAGGTGCCCAAATTACTGCAAGTACTGCAGCTCAGGTGGCTGAATAATTCTGATCCTACTTTCTATGGGCTAGAGACAATCTTTAGGGAAGATCTGATTGCTCAACTGGGCCCAAAGAAACTTCTTTTCCTATGAGGAAGAGATGGTGTTTGCAACCTGGTCTGTGGTAACACGGCCTTTCCTAACCCTGCCTTTTTACTACCTTTACCATTTCCCTGTAAGTATAAAGGAATGATTCAGCCTTGCCCACCCTGTGCCACTGCGTTATCTGTTTAGTTCTCTTATAGCTGATAGGTAAACTAAGTTCACACTAGGTAGCAAGGCAGCCAAGTAGGGCTGGGATGTGTAGAGCAAAGATGCTGCAGATACTTCCTCAACATATATGTCACACTAGAGTTGGGTTAATTTTCACTGATGTTAGCAGGGTTCCATAAAGTGACCATTGCTATCAACTGGAGTGTATTGGGTACCTTTTTGGACACCACCTTCCAGTCCAGTACATCAAAAAGAGTTACAGTCCACTCACTTGGGACAACCCTGTGTCACAATTAAAGCATGTAAGAATTATTGGGAGCTTTGTTTCATAGTGCACCAAATTCCAACTGAAAAAATGAATGAGGCCCCACTCAGGGATCCTCAGAAATAGGAAACTCTCCATTAAAGGTGTGTGCAGTCTGGCAGATATTTTATAATACTGTGGAAATAAGAAAGGGCAGACACTATTCTGTGAATTCGTGTCCTGTGATGACCCACAGAGGGACTGTCTGATCTGTGCAGGACACCTCCCACTGGTGTCCTTGGCAGGGGGTTGGAACTAGATGATCTTTGAGATCCCTTCCAACCTTACTGTTCTATGATATGGCCCTTCCACACAAGAAAATCCCCTTCTGCCCAAGAGCTAGAAAGTACATAGGTTTCTAGCTTTTTTTTTTTTTTTCCTTTCTCTCTCTATTTTTTTCTGAGTTTTTCAACTACTGAAGACTCTTCACTTTAAATGTTGCAGGGAGCAAGATCCCCTTTAGACATCATGGACTGTTTCTGTTCCCATTAGTCAGAGATAGGCTCCTTATCAAACTGCTCTGTTGTTTTTGTTACTACGTTGATACTAGGTTCTTTAGGCATTTAGGTAGTGAAGTTATAGCTTTGACATTTTTCAACTACTGAACTGGTACTTCACATCTTGAGTAAGCCATTTCTATGCCACATTGTTCATTTACAGTAAATCACCAGAAAGTGGCTGGAAAGGAACAGATCTGATGGAAACTACACAATCTGAGTTAGAACATAACCTTTTCTGTATAATCAGCCACAAAACTAACATACTGTTACTGCCTCAGCCTTGCCACCTCATAAACTGTCATCTTCAAATTCAAACACCCTTGAATTTCAGTTATTTTCATGTGTATTTTTTGTTTTCACATATATAAATATACTCTATATCTTAAGCATTAGTTAGAATGTGTCCAAAATTGCTGCTTTTCTAATCATGTCATACATGAAGTATGAAAATAAACTGATTTCAGTTACCTTGTAGTTCTGCATAAAGCTGACAGTCTGAAAACAGCAGCATACAGCAGCAAAATCAGAATGCAGGAGAGAAATATTTTATATTAACTTGTAGATTAAATTGGTTACATGGCAAATGTCTTGCTGAGCACTACATGTAGTTGTATTTCTGAAGTACAATATAATTTCTTAATTCACTATGCCTCTGAGTAACTGTGGGATGCCTCATTCTACATGAAAAACAGAGCACTGGGTAGTCTTAAATCTGATGTTATGCCCAGGCTTTGCAGAGCACAGCTCTGTACCTTTCCAGTAAAATTTCGACTCCCCATTGCAGTGGCTTGGGAAATTGATAATATGTATTACATTATGAGCTAAAAGCTCATTCCCCAAAACATGAAGGAGCACCATAGAATTTGGAGGATCCCAACATCCCAGTTGGAGACTGAAGTCTTGTAACCTAGTGAGGCTCTCCACAGGGCCGGAGTGCCACCAGCACCATGGGTCAATGGGAATTGGTCTCCAGAGCACCTTACAGATGAAGGGGTGGTTACTGACAGAGGTGTGAGCCTCATTTTGGAGCACAGGGAGGAACACTTTGAGCTTGTTCAGATTTATTGGCTTAGGGGAGGAGACAAAAGCAGAGAAAGGAAGAGGGATCAAGGTGGTTTGGGAAGCATAGACAAATAGAGACAAAAAGCTATCAGTTTCCTGATCACTGTGTCCTGTGTAGTCAGCAAGCTCAATTTCTGTCTTGCTAGGTGAGGGGCTCTCTGTTCTGGGTGCATTTGTGTATGTATGGGAATTTCATTGCAAGCAACTGGAACCGAGCTATGGATCACAAGTGCTCATGTGCCTGTGGTGCCAGCAAAAGGAGGGAGCAAGTGTGTACATCAGTATGTACAGCTGGACTGATAGTAAGTATTAGAGGCCTGGGAGCCAGGTATCAAGGCAATCGTGAGTCTGGCCTAGATAACGCTGAGACCAGAGGGTCTGTAAGTTGATTATGGTATGGACCCAGGAGACCAAGACAGCTACTAGGGAGAACATAAGATGTGTGAGTCCTTGAGAGTCAAGTGGGTGTCATCCGTTTATATCGGTATCTGTATGAGGCAAACTGATGAGAGGATCTATAGGCAGACTAAGTACGTAAGAGCAGTATGTCTATGGAAGTATATCTAGTGTACTTGCAAAAGTGCTTGTGGACCAGCAGCTGGAGGGGAGATGCTGGTCTTGAGGTGTTTGCAACACAAAAAAAGCAAGGATTGAGGACAACTTATTGGATAGATTGAGTATTGATGGCCACTTACTCAGAGCATGTAAGTTGTATGTGCAGGCATATATGTGGATATTTGTGTGTAGGTATGCTTTCCACTAGCAGACTTTTATCCTACTCAGCTGGAAAAGAAAACAAGAGAAGGCTGCTAGTACTGTTTCTGTGAGCGTTTAGTGTTTCTGTCTGCGATTAACTCTGTAGCTGGTTGTCTCTGTATATGTATCTGGTTTTGTGCTGGTACCTGTTAGAAATAGCTGCTCAGCCTCACTACTCTCTGGACTTGGAAACATGGGGCTGCATTAGCCTCTGTCTGGCTATTGCATTTGGCAACTCCTAACGTGTTTACTTGCAAACTTTATGAATACTGAAAAGCAATAAGGTATTCAGTATATATATTTTTCTATTATGACTGCTGACAAATAACACTAAGTCTTCAGGAGCAAAAATATTGCATAAATTGCTTCAGACCTCCTGCAGCAATAATTTGCTAGTCTGGTGATCACTGAAAGATTAAGCCAGAAAGAAATATTCTGTTCTGCACTAGAGCAGGCTGGATTTTTGTGTGTGTGTGTGTCATAACATCCCTTCTGTAATAGGCTGGAAAAATCTGTTGGAGAAGAATTCTGATGAGAGAGAAGTTGGCCAAAAAAACTGTACAGAACAAACACATGGTTTGTTTCTAAGCATGTTCTTGTACAGATGATATACTGCCCTCAATTGGTACATTTAATTCTTGCTGACAGGAGTCCTGCTGCAGCTTGCTTGTAAAACATAGTGAAGGAAGTGGTAATGTGGAAGACAAAACAGTCTTCCACATTAACTCTATTGAGAACACGATGAAACCACACCAAATCAGTATGGTGTAATTCAATCTGCATTCTCTATTCATTTGTACCTTGGTTCAGATGGAGCTTATTTGAGGGAAACACCCTCCAAAATCTTACCAAAAAATCTAGACAACAGCTCTTGAAATATCACTGTTCTTCATCCCATTCATTGCATTATGTTGGTATCTTTTTGTTGGTTCCTTTCTGGGTTTAAAAAAAAAAAAAATTTCAACAGAAGATCAGCATCTTGCAGAGCTCCCTTTAGGACTCATTATTACTTTGACATCTTCTAGACACATGGTTAAAACTATGAGATGAGCCACACTTTATAGCAAGTCTGAAACTCCTCCTCCTGACTGCTGTCGGTCTGTTGCCATCAGGTGTCTTCTGCAGGTGGATGGAGGGTCAGTAAATTGGCTCTTCTTGCCCTGGAATCCATCTGATTATGAGTCCTACTCATGTTCTGCGAATGGGCCATGTATGTTTGTAGGTTAGGTAATAATTTAGTGACAGTCTGACTGTCAGAATATTTCATAATTATACTTTTCTTGACCTGAGACTGTCTCAGCAGCTACTGTCAGGACTAGTCTTATGTATATGGATAGCTAGTGTTGGGCCACTGAAAACAGTTCAAATAACACCAGTATCACAATTACAGCCTCCAAATGATGATGATACACTTGTATGGCTGAGTTGGCAGTTCGTATTCTGGAGCATTTTATCTCTGCTTTTCAGGAAGGTCCATGGCTGTAGAGATCCCAGCTCCTCCTTAGGCCTAAATTCAACATGCCCACATTGTGTGTTCATTTAGCAATATTTCAGTGGCTGGATAGCAGCTGGAGGGGTTGTCTTCTGCATTTCTAGTGTGTTCCCTCATCTGATGATTCACATAAAAATATCTTTTACTCATCCAAGTCAAATCTAGAGATAAAAGGAATCTCCACTTCTCGTAACCTCGAACCCTAGTGTAGACTCTTCATTCCCGCTGTCTCAGAGGGGGAAGGGTACATTGTCTATTCATTTGTACCCTGGTTCAAATGAGGCTTATTTCAGGGGAGTGCTTCAAAACCTCTTAAAACAGCTCTTGAAATATGGCTCTTTAAGTAAGCTTAAAGAGCTTGCACAAAAAGTGACTCCAGGTGATATTGTTAGTACAAATGGAATCGGGAAAGCAATGGGAATTTCAGTTCCTTTACCTGGTACAGAAGGCAGCTTGGTAGATTTGACAAAGAGTGAGTAGACAGAATCTTGTAGAGTAGGATTATAGTTTGGATTTGGTGATCCCAAGGGTCTTTTCCAATCTGTGATTCTTCACAGGAGTCCATTGGATTCTTTGGATTGTTTGGGAGTCTTTTTGCTTGATTTCCCTTTGATTAAAAAGAAAACAGATTGTAATGTTTCCAACTACTAAGAGAAAACAAAGAAAACAAACAAACAAAAACACCACATTGTCCTCAGAAGATACACATGTCATAGAGCTTACTCTTCAGGATTCATTACCTTGACATCATCTGCACAAATGGTTAAACCTGAGATGAGCCACTGTTTATGCCAAGTCTGAAATTTCTCCTTCTACCTGCTGTCAGTCTGCTCAACCATAAGTAAAAATGCCACCATCAACAAGTTCCCATCATGGTAGCCTTTATAATACAGAGGAATACTGTGTAAAGCAAGATGTGATGTACAACAATGGAGAAAATAACTTTAAAAAGAAAAAAAATCTGTTTTTTAAAAAAGACAAATTGTGCGTGTAAGTTACACATTTAATATTAGTACAAAATTGGCAAGATTATACCACTCCTGGACTTTTTTATCTGAGAAAACACAGATGTTAATTTTGAACTGCCATCAGTGGTTATTTCACTGTGGAAACCTGATCCTTTGTCTCTGAGCAAATTGTTGTAGCAGAAGTCTACAACTTTTGTTTTTCTTTGCTCAGCAATAGTCTTGCAGGTAAAAATCTTGCTCTGATGGCAGTAATCAGTAATGCTAGCTCTGGGCAACCTGGTCTAATTGAGAATGTGTGATAGTTTGGGAGTTCCCTGCCCCCCCACACTTTGTAAAATGACCCAGACTAGAACTCAGCCAGCTGGAAGTTAAGGACAGAAGCTATATTTACTGCTTAGCACAATATAGAAGCAGATATATACACTATATACAGGAATATTTACAGAAATATACAAGTTAAAGGTAATACGGAAACACAACACCCCTCCCAGAAATCAGAGACCCCAGGAGGGGCTCCCAACCACCCTTCCACTTTCTCCCCAACCCTATACCTTACCCCAAGGTTTGCCTTATGCACAAGGTGAGGTTGGAGGATCATCCAGGGGTGTTAGGAAAAAAAAAGGGGTTAGTGAGATTACTCAGCAGAGAGGAGAAAAAACCAGAAGCTGCTAGACTGCCTGAGACACTGGGCCCCAGAGACTGACTTATCTATGTTTTGAGTACTTAAACATCTCAGCAAGCCAATGAGTGGAGTAGACGTCACCACTGTTTCCTATTCACAGCCTATAACATGATTTTCTCCATTAAAATATTCCAATTAGCTCAAACCAGCACAGGATGTCCCTGCTGACTGCAAGGGGTGGGAGAAGGTGTTAGGCTAGATGATCTTTGGAGATCACTTCCAACCCAGATCATTCTATGATTCTATGATAAATTGGCATGTGCATAATCTTCCTATTTTTCAGCAGAGGTCTGTCATCTTCTTTCAGTGTGTTTTCTTCAGCTGATATTTCTCAGAAATGTTTCTTTTGCTCATCTAAATCCAGTCTGGAGTTATTGTGTGATAGACAGATTACAGCATTCGTGTGCTCACGTACTGAACCAAGCTGCAAATGAAAAAATAAATTGTACCTGTTCTTGAGATTTGGTAGAAACGTTAACTATTGCCAGCTGTCTTAAGTAACAACTTTTACTTGTTTCAAGAATGTCTTTTCTATTCCATTTTTAACTTTCTACATTGTTTGTCTCCAAATCATAAAGAATGAAATGCCAATAAATATAAAACTGGTAAGGCTTTCAGGAGGGCTTGCACTGCTACCTGCAGCGCCAGGGCTGTGAATGAGAACTCTCAGACAGACCCCTCAACAATTTGTTCTTTCTGTAATGCTCTGGACGTGTATCAAGTTACATTTACAAACCTTAAGTTGGGTCTTGAATTTCTCAATCTTTTCTTCTGTTGTCCAGAAGTGTATGTTGTTCTTAAAGTAGTTTTTAATAATTCCCAACAAGGATTGGAACCCTGTTGCTTGCAACAGCACAAAAAGCTGCCTGTCTGCCTTTGGAAACTTACTATCTAACAAGCAGTATGTACCAAAGAAGAAAAGTAATCAATGGGAATAAAAAATGATCATTGGCTCTTCATTCATAATTGCAGTAGAAACCAAAACGAAATATTTGACTTTAGCTGCTTTATACTAATCTCCCTGGATAGTGGGAGAAATCAGATTATGGAACCAAGGAGACATCCCTTAATAGGGACACTTGCCAAGACTGGCAACAAGGTGACAAGATCACAGTCTTAAACAATTCTTAGAGGCAGCTCTGTCCCCCAGGACCAACCATGAGGAAACTTCTCATCCACACCATCTATTTCCTGGCTGGGCTGGAACATCATCAGATGCAGTAGTTGTCACAGTTAATGAAGTACACTGAGATTGACGCTGCTCATGCGTGCTACTTCAGCATTGTAACAGATATTTTAAGAAGCATGAGTAATTTACAGACTTCCATTCACAGATAGCAAGTCTAAGTTTGCCTTAGTGTATGTGAGAAACCTGCTGTTAATAGGAAGTTAATAATAACCATTTCAAGTACTAGTTTTCTCAAATTCAGGAAAATAGGCATATTTAAATCTAGACAGTGATGTGCAAAATAATGGCTGGTCTCAGTTCACACATTACCAGGACAGTTTCATCATGATACAAGCACTCTGTCAACATGGGTGGTGTCAGCCAAGGAAAGTGAGAAAAATATATGCTGGAAGAAGTGCTGAGCTCCTCATTCCCAACATGAGTTTGCCAAAATTGAATCAGAGTACACTTGTGGTCAGCACAGGAAAGTTTTTCTAGACACCACTGAAATCCAGCTTTTGTGACAAAGAATATTGCCCTTGCTTGTGCTGTCCCTTCAGACCGTGATTCATTATTCCTATGCCAACAGCTACAGGCTTGCTTATGCTGGCTATTGTGTTAGCATCAGAACTGACAACTCTCACCCTTCACATCTGCTGTAAGAAATGAGGTGTAACAAGTAGGTGGGAGTAACAGAAGGCAGCGGTTGAGAAAAATTGGAGTAGTTAAAATTAGGCATTTGAATGTTCACTACTTGACTGTTTATACCCTGAGCTTTAGTAGCTTTAGCAGAACTGTATATACGTTTATATGTATGGCAGCTTAGACAAAAGCAAATTCACACTAATATTAATTACATCTATGTATTTCTGGTAATATTTAATGACTGTAAGGATTTTCTAGTGATTAATAAATATGTTTTTAATTTTTTCTACCTATGGTGTCTCTGACAGCCATATGAATTTTCTCATGACATAGTATATTTCAACTCAGCTGTATTTTTGAGGCTGCTGTACTGTGATTCTGAAGAGAGACAGATAAAGGAGGGGGGAAAAAAGTGTATATCTCACTTCTAAAATTAGTTTCAAGTTTTCCAAATGCCTGCATCACAAATGTTCCTTATCTAATTACCTGATGCCCTCTTTCAGTGTGTCATTGTATTACTTTTTTTCCTGTTTTTAATATTATGGAAATGTAAAATAGCTTGACCTTGAACAGATACCTTGTGGGGACTTGTTTAATATATGCAGTAAATTATATGAAAGCCTATTGATAGCTAAAAGAATTTTACCTCTTCTGTTTCGTAACACAGTTATGCACTTCAGAAGCAGCAGTTCCTCCTCTGAAAGACCATTTGGATTTGTTCATTCATAGCATTTGTATTAATTTGTGATACGTTGAATGAATAAGCAATCTCTCACTTCTTCTGATTAAAAATTTCTATTAAGAGCCTAGATGATAAATATATATGATATGAAATGAATGGAGTCATAAATCCAAAATGGAGACATAGTATAATAAAACACCTTGTCCTCAATTGCTATGAAATTTTTCTAATATGTAGACATCTCTTGTCAGCTTAATTATTTTAAAGTTAGATCAGCATTAATTAATTAAGGTAAACTTACACTGGCTTTGTAATTTTTAATTTTTTTTAAATGTGAAGAGATGTATGCATAGTTAATACAGTACACATGAATTAAAGTATAAGAACAAAAGATGATATCCTAATACACTGAGTCATAGTAATTGATGACATAGCTGGAGTTAATACTTCACCAATACACGTAGGGACAACTTCCTGTCTCCCTCTCAGAAATAACATCAGCTGTGAGATGCACCAAACAGAAAGTCTCTGCACACCAGTCTTCACACTAGAAGGGTTATGCACCCTAAACTTTAGGAAAAATGAGCAGATGTCCATGCTGTTGCTTTTTGTTGTTGTTATCTAATTCCTGTATAAAAGTCCTCTAAGACCATCAACTGAACTCACCCATGACGTTAGTCTGTTTAAGCAACCAGTATCAAGGCATTAGAACAAATACTAGGTTTGGTTTTAAGTGGTTCTATACTTTGCTTTATGTGTAGTGGTTTTGTTTTGCTTTTTTCCTTTAATGGGTATCAATTCTGCCTGTCCAAGGTCTATTTTCTGTACGTTTTTTGAAAACCATTACTAAACTATGAGGCTGAGTTTTATTCCTCCCTATATATCATCTGCTCCTTCAACTTTTGTTAATTCCTTCACTGGGATCCCCAGAGTTGCACCCTATGTATTTGAAGCTCCTCCTTCTCTCTGTAGGAACTGTATCCTTGGGATATGCAGGATCCTCAGCCCATACTCATGATGGTGAACCACAGAGCAGGCCAGTGCAGACAGTGCCTTCATCCAAAAACCAAATGTTGTCCTTTACCTGCTTATCTTGAGTGACTAGTTAAGGGAAAAGTGGCATCTGCAAAAGTGATACTGGAGGCTGTCATGCCTCTAGCACTGACTCTGCTCACGATTTGTTAGCCACAAAGTGTGACACCATTTTGGACATCAAGTAGGTTTGGTAATGCCATCTTAGTGTCTGATACTTCTCTTGAGGGTAGCGGGCTTATATAAGGACCTTAAAAACTACGTTCTACATCTAGAAACAGTTTAAAATCCAAGATGGTGGGAAACCTCTCATTTTCCCTTTCTCATTGCCCGTGTATTTGGGGAAAAGGGGTAGGAAAAAGAGGAGAATAAATTCAGAACCAAATACGGTGGAGATTGCCATGTTCCTGGTGCTGTCTGTATGTTGGTGATCCAGCCTCACTTTACTCTCACTGCAAAGCTGGCTGATTCATTTTTATTTTTTCTTTCACACAGATTTTTGCACAGTGTTTTTGTGGCAATTATGTAAATTATATGTCACACCACTGCATATTTTCCACATCATTTGATTTGACCTTTAAAACTAATAAGGGAATTATCATTTTTATGGGTAATTTGTGTTTCATGGTATGAGACAGCAGGATAGGAGCTGATGGGGTGACATCAGAACACAGAAGGCATGTTGCAGGATAGTACTGGAGGCCTATGAGTAAGTGCCAGGCATGCAACAGTGGCTGATGTGAGCTTGTGAAGAGTAAGTTAAAAGTTACATTTTGGAATAAACTTCCTTGAGAGGGCATTTTCTTTCTAGTAACCATCAATGAGTTCTGGGCTAGATATTACTCCTTTAGTTCACTATTGTTTCAAATACATGCACCAGTATCATATTATAATATCTAGATAAACATGTATTTACATTTCATGTAACTCTCTTCATACAAGCATTAATAGGTTATACCTTATGATAAATAAACTTCTACTCCCATTTAGTCATACCAAATTTCTAGTTAACATCTTGAGCTACTAAATTCCATTTGTTAATAATACACTGTCTTTTTAATTTTTTTTTAATTACTTTTTATTAGTTTTAAAACTGCTATAGTGAACTTCTCTGTGCATTCACCTGCTAAACTACTATGAAAAGCAAAATGTTAAAAGCAGATAGAATTATCTGTATATTTGCTTCCTCAAGTTGCACAGAATAAGTGTTATAATTGGGTTCATCACAAGTACTGTGATACTCTCAGCCTTTCTCTCTCTGAAAAAAAAGACCAAAGGAAAGTCCAAAGTGTCAAGAAAATTGCTACAGAATTGGGATAAGGCATGATGTTCAAGCAGTGAAGACTTCCATAACACTAACTAAGTGCCTTATTAAGCTTACATGTGTCAGATTTTTTGTGCATTTAGGATGACACCTGGCAGAAGTGTAGGATGTTCTGCATGGGATGTGGTTTGGGGAGTTTTATTCTTCTGACTGAAACCTGATATTGAATATCCATTTAGGAGTAATAGGAATTGCTCCTATATAGAGCCCAAGTAACAGGAAAGGTTTCCAAATGGAATAACGTAACAACCATGTTTTGACCACATTTATCAATTCCCAACTTTCCTCATTGCCACTTTTTGTATGGCATTTTTTTCTCCTTGTCACTTGATTTCTTGCCAATATTTATGGAGTTTACTCCCTTTTTCTCATTGGTGTTCCTTCAGATCCTCTCTAGACTTCTTTCCACCAGCTGTCTGATGTGCTTGTACAGTCCTCATTTCTAGTATGTAGTTCTCTGTCCCACCACAGCATTACAATTCAAGTACTCATACAGGAGCTTCTGATCTAGACTTATTATGTAATGCGAATATATCTTGGAGATCACTGCGAGGCCAGCAGAGGTACAGCGTCCTGCTCACTTCATGTTTTCCTTTATTCAGTCTTTTTAGGTGGTGCTGCTGTTGGTAGAATTTATCCTATCTTAACTTCCTTGTACAATCCTTTCACTTTCTGGTACCCATCTTGTGTCCTCAGTTAAAACACAAGTAGTTTATACTCTGAGGGAGAGCTGATTTGATCTTTATGAAGTCCATTGATTGAACACACTGAAACCCAGAGATTCAAGTCAAGCTAGTATCATGTACAAAAGACTACTATTGAAGTAAATTATCACTGTAAGGTCTGGAACCAAACAATAGTAATCCCAAGGCCTTGTTTTACATAGTCTGATTAATTTTGTGGTTATGTAAGACCTGTGATCATCCTGTAAACACTCTTCTCACCTTGAAAAGAAGCGGCACCTCTTTCTCCTAATCTTGCAACACGTTTGGGATTTTTCCCACCTTCCAATTCTTCTTCAACTGAGCACACTTTTCCCTTTTCCTTGACACAGCATATCTTCAGACTTTTCTTCATATAGGAAAAAAAAAAATTACAGCAGTGTAACAGAAAATAGGAAAACCTTCTGACTTGAAGATAGTGGCACCCAAAATTTTCTTGCCAAGTTCCAGCTTTTTCGAGACAAATTACAAAAATGCTAAAAGCTTAGTAACTATAGCAGCACAAACACCACCACTACAATATGCCGCAACAGATTGTTCGTATGTCACTATTTTTCCAAAGTTCCTTGGCAAACATTTCCATCAGTAAACAAGTCAAGCAAGAGAATTGTAAAATGGCCAGCAGGAAACCTCAGTCTTTGCTGGAAGATGAAATCACATTCTGGTACTTATCACTATTACTCTGTTCTTCAGTCCCTCTTCTCTCACCTGTGCTGACAGACCACAGTTGTCTCTGTTTCTACCTTCATGAGGAGGCTTTTGCCTGCTATACCACCACCCTCTTTACATTGTAAGTTTATCAAAGCGAGGTCTTGTCTAAACTTTGGGTCGCATTTCTTGCCTAGCGGGAGGAACTTACATAGAACTTTGTCAAAAAGATGGCAAAATACATGAGCTGATGAGCTGGCACTGTATATTTCTTGCAGCATAGTGCCCATCAATGGAACTGAAGAAAAATATCAATAATGCCAGTCCACTCATATTTAGAGAGATTGATATTTCAGTTTTTTCCTGTTGTTTGTTCTTCTCTGCTACTCAATATATCAGTATCATCAGAATTTATCATTGAATGAAGTGTCTGGGAAATCGGCCAATTCATGCTATAAGTTTATGATGTGCAAATGTTAAAAGTTTAGGAGTTATTAACTGATTATTACCAGAATAATCTCTCAAAGGTGCAAAATATATATTCTTACCATACTAGTACATACAGCACCTGTAATATTGGAAAGTTGCACTCTTTAAGGAAAATATTATCTGATTGACTAACATTTGAAACTGTTCTTCTATGTGGAAAACTGAGGAGATTTTAACTGAGGTTTATAATTACACGTTATTTGAATGTTCCTTAAAGGTAAATAAAATTAATACAGACTGAATTGTAACATTTTTCTCTTCAAATATTGGAATAACTAAGAAAAGTCTTACCAATGGAAGCTTTGCCATGCGATTCAATAAGGAATAAATCTAACTCCAAAGTCAGAATGCATTCACTGAGTGCAAGGAATGATGTTCTGGGTGTACTTTGACTTTAGTATTGGCTGCAGTTCCAAGATGAAGGAATGAGTGAGAAAAACAGTGTGAGGAAAAGAAATATTTAATCAAACACCCAATCTGATGAAAACAATACCTGTCTAACTGTACCTTTTACTAACGGGCAAGATGTGGGGGGGATGACTGTAACTGTCCACAGACCTAACATAAAGTGTTGTGTACATATCCATAACATGAGTGATAACTTTAATAATTAAAAACTGTAATAAAAAAAAATTAAAAAAGAGGAATAAAAGATTATGGGGATCATACAGAAGAAGGAATATATTTTTACTAGGCAGTTTAGAAAGGATTGAAAGTCCTAGGTACTTAGCTGCATTCAATCAAAATACATAAGCAAGACTTAGGACAGGGACTAGAGTACAATACTGTTTGCTCTCTCTGGCCTCATCAGCGTTGAACTCTTCACAGCACTGGTACAGATTCTTGGGGATGAGCAGTGAGCGACTGCAGAGCTGGCTGTTAGCTGAGAAAGGTTCTTGGATTTGAGAGGGCTGCATGCCTCTCTCTCGCTCTGTCCCAAGGAGGGAACTGGGTTTGTGTTCTTATTCCTCAGGCAAACGCAGAAGTCTTGCATGTATACTGTAGAGTTGGAGAAACAGGCAGTGTTGCTGAGAAAGAGATCACATTAAGTCCAGCTGTAATTTTTTAAAGGCCACGGGGAGCCAGACATTCTCATGAACTATAGTATATATCAAGTCATGTGTTTAAAAAGCTTTTTTTAAATTCCTCTTTCTTCTAAAAAATTTCTTAGTCCAGAGTTCAGTTCACATCTGTCTTCTCCTTTTGATTGCACTGAAGCTGGATTGAAAAAGGGAAGGGACTCACAGCATTTATTGCTGTTCCCACATTGCCAGTCACAGACCTAGGCTGTCCACCTTTCCACTTTTTAGCAGTTTAATGCACTCATCACTTGCTTTTTATGCCACCCATCCTTGACTTGCTAAGCATGATGGACTGCACAGCCAGGTCTTTTTATCAGTGTTGCGAAAGCTACATCCATACATCAATTTGTGTTTACTTCTCTAAGTGCTCTTTTGCAGCGCTCTTTTCTCTCCATGCAACACAGCAACAGCAATGGTGGGTAAGTTTAACTATAGCTTACTTAACTGGTATCATGAATTGAGATTCCCGCCATCATCAGCCAGAGTTAATTATGGCAATATAAGCAACAGGACATTGAGATTAACTTTTGTTCGAAGACCCTACATGATTCACACAAAATTCACATACAGGAATAGTGTTAGACAGCATGGTTGATTTCCTATCCAGCATTTATTCCTCTATAGCAAAGCAGCAAGTTCCTAACTGGCTTGAAAAGATAAACATACAATAGAAAGCGTTTTATGATCTTTCTGTTGATTTACTCTCAACAGGTACCTCACACAGAATTCAAACTAAGAAATGCAAAAAGACAAAACCAACAACCTTACAATGACAGCTTCTAATCCTTTCTGGTTTTATAGCACTGCTTGTGTTAAAAAGATGAGAAGGGAAGAAGAAAGGAAAAAAAGGTAGGAGGGACCTGACCAAAGAGGAAAATTCTGAAAGCGTTAGAGCCCTGGAGAGCTGCATAATGATTAACAATTACTTTTTCAAATGCTGTTTCCTTCACAGGACTAGATGACATTAGAATCATAATATCATGAAAATTACTTAGAATAGTCTCATTAATGACACATGATATTGTTTTGCACCTGTCTCAAATTCCAATTACATTTTCATACACACTATTCAATGTGTGTTTAGCATTTGTACAATACATCTGTGCATAATCAGATCATCTGCTTTTGTACCTGGATGTTCAACAATCCAGTAAAAAGTTAACAGTGGAAGGAAGGTAAAAGAGAAAGGGAAAATAAGATGAATGTTTGCTTTTCAGTACAAGCTAACCAAACAATAGGAAGCAAAGTGTATTATATCATCTGTAGAAAGCAGTCTATTCTATCAATTCTAGCCACAGAAGATATCTAGAAAGCACAGGCCTTAAATAAAATTTATTGAAGTAGAGTCTTGTCTTCATTGTATAGACTAGAGGCATTTTGTTCTAAAACAGCTGATTAACAGAACATCTCCCTTAAGAACCGCAGCACAGTATTCCTGTCAAGTCTCTACCTTGTATAAATATTTTTAATTAATAGATGCCTTCATCAAATATAAGAAAAAAATTAAGCGCTAATGCTCACCAGAAACCATGCTATTAGAATAATTATCTTAGATTTAATTTTGTTTGCAGATGCCGTTAATTTATTTTTAATAGAGCTCTAATTTAGTTGTATGTATTTCTTCCATTTTTGCACATATTAACAGGCCACACTTCCTTCAAAGCCTGTCAGATTTCCCTACCCACCTCATTTGGGTACTCTGTTCTCCACTGAGTGTTTTTGTGTTTAAATCAGAGAGACCACTTCTAGCTAAGATACCAATTAATCTTCAAATATGACACAAGATAGAAGTTAAGAGTCTAGCTGAGAGACCCCAAGCAGGAATGGTGTCACTGCTGCAAGTCATCTGCTCTGTTTGTCAACGCAATAGTTGTGTTACATCAGAGCAGGCTACTCTTCAAGCATCTTCTCTTTGCGTGGCACTGAATATTGTTGCACAGCATATAAATCTTCTGTCAGCTTCTGTTAACCACAGAATTGGCTTGTAAGACACTTGTACGTGGAGAGAGAGAGGGACGAAGGATGTCCTGTCCTTTAACAAAGGAGACGTCAGGGCTGCAGCACAGAAGGGAGAAAACCGGAGATGGTTTCTTGGAAAACTGCACCAGTGTGTTCAGAGTTCTCTGCTGTCATAGATCAGCTGCTTCTACTCCACAGATGTTAAAACTGAGGGGGTCTGTGCAAACGTATGGAATGATGCGGCTCCTGCAGCAACATGTCTGATAGCTGCCCTCTTAGCTCTTTACCTGTTGTCGGGCTCATCAGTTGCAGATGTGTCTGTGGGGTTTACTCCATGCAAGAGTACTTCATGATTAGATTTCATTCCTTCAAGCATGGTGGTCAGAACGATAGGAGATAAAATTTTATCCCATTTAGATCAAGACAAGAAGTCAAGAGTTGGAAGGCTTTACTGCTCTGATTTGCATCTGGCAACTCTGATTACAAAGGGGTGGCATGTGTTTTGCAATCACACAGGAGTCCTAAGGTAGAGCTAGGATGTGAATCTAGATCTTCTGTGACCTAGTTCAAGCCTGAACTCTAAAATTATCCTATTTTGCATTAGGTATGAGTAGTATTTGTTCAAGAGAAGTGCTGTAGTCCAGTGAGCTCTGCTTCATTGTAGTGAATATGTCTTTTATCACTGAATTTAGAAGAAGTAGACTCTCAGCCATTAGAAGCTTCAGCTGCCCCTCATATGACTTGTTCTCTAGGCCCTTTACCAGCTTAGTTGCTCTTCTCTGAACCCTCTCCAGCACCATGATGTCTTTCTTGTAGTGAGGTGCCCAAAACTGGACACAATACTCAAGACACAGTTTCAATCAGATCTTTTCTGAAAAGGAAAAAACTGTTATGAGTGTGACATTTCTGCCTCCCAGAAACACTTTTTACCTCAGCAAGTTCATTTGATATAAACAGTGCTTCTGTAGGAATAAATCTGACTTTTATTATTCTTAGGATGATTATGGACTAGCACCTCAAAGATTCAAGGACCTGTGTTTCCTTGTCTGTTTCCCAACTCCCTCAGGAAAATGAAAATGTAATGTTCTTTTATAAACTTTCCTGGTAAGTGGATGAATGAAGAAAGAAGCCCACAGGATTTTTTTTTTTTTTTTTNTTTTTTTTTTTTTTTTTTTTTTTCAGTAAGACAGTTGCAGTTCTTCTTTCTATGACTTGGCCATTTATTCACATCCTGACTTCAGCTACAAAAGATCAAATAATTCCAGGCTGGTCTGAAACCAGCCTCTTTTAGTCTGAAGATTGTTTTATCAAGTTAACCTTGATAAAAATCACAGCAGGCCTGAGAATAAGAAGGTGATGCATCTGCAGGAGCAAAAGCTGTGAAAGAACATGGCTAACATAAGGGAATATTTTTAGAGTTAGTCAGTGCACATGGAAGTGAACTGAATAGTAGAAGAGGATGTTCTCATCTAATCAGCTGCCTGTGTGCATGCTCTGTCAGAAGCCCAGAAATCAGTAACATTCATAGTGAGTCTCTTTTAGCAATTAAGTGCTTGCCTCCTACACGCACAGTCGATTTCTTATTGTTACTTCAGAGTTTGGCTGACATATAGAATCATAGAATGGTAAGGTTGGAAGGGACCTCAAGGATCATCTAGTTCCAACCCCCTGCCATAGGCAGGGACACCTCCCACTAGAACAGGTCACTCAAGGTCTCATCCAACCTGGCCTTGAGCACCTCCAGGGAGGGAGCATCCACAACCTCCCTGGGCAACCTGTTCCAGTGCCTTACCACCCTCACTGTAAAGAACTTCCTCCTGACATCCAGTCTAAATCTTCCCTCTTCCAGTTTAAACCCATTGCCCCTCATCTTGTCATTGCAAGACCTTCTCAATAGTCCCTCCCCAGCCTTCTTGTAGGCCCCCTTCAGATACTAGAAGGCTACTATAAGGTCTCCTCGAAGCCTTCTCTTCTCCAGGCTGGAGACCCCCAACTCTCTCAGCCTGTCCTCATAGGAGAGCTGCTCCAGCCCTCTGATCATCTT
>VWZE01006870.1:0-17560 GCA_013396675.1 Eubucco bourcierii | reverse complement strand
TTCTACTATAGTAGGCAGATCTGCCTGCTCCCAGTCCTTACTTTTACCCTCTGCAACTTGGACATTGTGGTTGGAGCCCTTGCTGTTGAAGACTGAGGCAAAGAAGTCATTTAGCACCTCAGACTTATCCATATCCTTTGTCAGCAGCTCTCCATTTTTCTTCTGTAAGGGTCCCACATTCTCCCTAGTCCTCCTTTTCTCACTAATATACCTGAAGAAATTCTTGTTCCCTTTAATGTCCCTGGCCAGATTCAATTCCAGCTGTGCCTTAGCTTTCCTTATCTCATCTCTGGCTACACGAACAGTATCTTTGTACTCATCCCATGTCCCCTGTCCTTGCTTCCACTCTCTATAAACTTACTTCTTGCATTTAAGTGCATCCAGGAGCTCTCTATTCATCCATGCAGGCCTTCTGGTGTTTTTACCTGCTTTTCTCTTTTCTGAGATGCATTGTTCCTGAGGCTGGAGGAGGCAGTCCCTGAACAATGACCAGCTTTCCTGGGCCCCCCTTCCTTCCAGGGTTACTTCCCATGGTACCATGCCAAGGATATCCCTGAAGAGGCTGAAGTCTGCTCTTCTGAAGTCCAGAGCTGTGATTTTGCTACACACCCTCCTTGATGCCCTGAGGATCCTAAACTCTACCATTTTGTGGTCACTGCATCCAAGGCAACCCTTCAGCTCCACTTCACTCACCAGCCTTTCCTTGTTGGTGAGGATTAGGTCCAGCATAGCACCTTATCTTGTAGGTTCCTCTGCCATTTGCAGGAGGAAGTTATCATCAATGCATTCCAGGAACCTCTTAGACTGCTGGTGCTCTGCTGTATTGTTCACAACTTTAAATGGAAGAACCTCTAGTGAGGTTTTAATGATTACTTTTTCTCTCCACTTATGAGGCAATCCTCAGAGAAGGGGAAGATCCACATGCTCCTTGTATGTGTTGTTTCAATTAAGTGATTAATAAGAACATAGTAGTCAAAATAGACAAATGTTAATGTGAAGGAATGAGGAAATTATGATTATGATGATTTTTGCTACTGACCTTGACATAATAGCAGATTCTTTTTTCATCATGTGTTATTTTTTTTTCATAGCATTTTTCTTCATTTTTAAATTTGTATGTTAAACTTTTTTAGACCCACATCACTCTCTAAGGTATGAGCTGCTTAAATACATCTTAACAAACATACTCCATTTAGAAAAATAGAATGTTTGCTCCAACTGTATTTATTTTGTTGTCCAGTTGTTTTTCCAAGGTAAATCTTACCCTCTCCAGAAAAGTATAGTAGCAGAGATCCAGAATAGTTTTCCTCCTTAAGGAAGGATGAGAGCTTTATACAGCTAACTGAGCTGGTTGTAGACCCGTGTGATCTTCCCGCACCTCTATCAAAAGAGAGACAAACTCCGGATAAATTACTTCTTTCCTATGACAATAGTTACTGGAAGACATCTCTTTGACACAGACCCATCTTGCTACCCAACTTCTGAAATAATCCATGCAGTCTTCACCCATTTACATATTTCTGAAGACCTTCTGGATTGTGGGAATGAGAATCTTCCAAGACCGTATTGTATCTAGGAATGGGATTTCTATGGCTTACCAGTTAATCTGAAATATCCAAACATAAGTACACATAAAGTAGACAAAAATCTATTCACACTCACCTAATCTTATCAACACTCTTAAAACATATGTAGAGATAAGTGTGTGAATTTATAGGCAAATCACAGCTGTCTCATTTGTACCTTTTAAATGAGCTCCAGTGACAGTGATCTGCTGAAGCTGCCACATCCTGACTGAGGAGGTCAAGAAACCTAGTCTGCATATCACCCCTATATCAAAAACCATGAAGAATTTCCTAACAGGAAAGTTAATTCCTCAACAGGATTGTGAGTGGACGTAGTAACTGGGAATTTTCTCTTGAAGACTTTGCCTTAGCATCAGATGCTCTGTCCATATCTACAAACACAGTGGTAGTCTATTCCCTTGCCAGATTGACAGGTCTGACTACCTTTGATACAGGAGCATAGAAATTTCAAATATTCCATAGGATGGACATTTCTGGGGAAACATCCTAAAATTTTAACCAGACTGTTATAACAGTAAATTAAGGAGTGGGGAGATGGTTGTCCCTTTGGACTTGGTTTTGGTGAGACCCTCGAGTATTATGTTCTGTTTCAGGGACAACACCACAAGAGAGATGTGGAGGTGCTGGAGCGGGTCCAGAGGAGGGTAACAAAGCTGGTGAAGGGCCTAGAGAATAAATCTTAGGAGGAGCAAGTGAGGGAGCTGAGGATGGATAGTGTGAAAAAGAGAAGGCTGAAGGGAGACCTCATTGCTCTACCTGAAGGGATATTGTGGAGGCTGTTGTTGGTCTCTTCTCACAGGTAATTTGAGACAGAACAAGGGGGTATTGCCTCAAACTGTGACTGGGTAGGTGTAGATCAGCTACTAGGAAAAAGGTTTTCATGGAGAGAGTGACCAGGTACTGGAATGAACTGCCCAGGGAGGTGGCTGAGTCACCCACCCTGGATGTGTTTAAGTGTTGTTTGAATGTGGTGCTTAGGGATATGATCTAAGGCAAAACTTGTAGAGTAGGGTTGGACTTGGTTGGATAGTATAGGTTGGACTTGGTGATCCTGAGGGTCTTTTCCAACCTGGATGTTTCTATGATTCTGTAAAGTTCCAGTAAAAGGTTTGATAACTCCATTATGAACACATTAGCTGTAAATATGGTTTGTAGCCTGCTTAGAAGGAGCTATCAATAATGTCCATCAATACTGGAATGAGTAAGTACTCAAATTGATAGGAGTCCTGGCAACATAGTGCCCCTCTCCTTAGTGCCTTCTTGGATGCACTTATAGCAAAGACTTGCAGAATTTTACCCGTCTTCGCAGACAATGCCAAAAGTTACTTTTTGGATGCTCTGTCACCATATCAGCCACTGATGGAAATGAGTGTCTGTGAAGAGGGCATGCAATTTCAGCAGAACCAAGTAGTCTGAACAATTTCCAGGATTGTGACTCTAGAAAGTAGTCTTCTGTATAGATAAATTTTAAAAGTCATACTAGAAAGAAGCCTGCTGTATGCAAGATAACGAGACCATGCATTTTAAGAGTTGCTGCGAGTCTGAAAAGAGATTGGTTCTCAGCAAAGATTGGATTGGTATTTGCTTTGTGAGTCCCCACTGGGCAAGAACTTACATAAACCATAAAACTTTCCCTTAGACTATGAGCTGTGTCATCTCAACAATTTAGCTGTGGTTGTTTCACTTCACAAATATACTGTCTTTTAGTATGTTTTCTGTCATAGAGACATGGGCTAGATATTTTTCCCTTAAAAACTTGGCCATTGATTTCTTCTTAGTGCTACACACAAAAATTTGGCCATTGGTTATTGCAGATGAAAAACCTGTTACACAGTATGTGTTTTCAAAAACTACACACTGGCATCAAAGCAAAGGCAAGATCATCTTCTCTCCATCCGCTGGAGAAATGTGAGTTCCTCTCAGGAGAGCACAGGGTTATAAAAACAGCTATGCTGGTTCAGCCCAGGGTTTCATTATTCACTCTCCCGTTCCCAAATGTTCTTGTAGGACGAAATGTCAGGGTGCAAATAATGAAACAGCTCTTCAGGGATACCATGACTGCCATCAGTGGAACATTCCTGGTCTTCTGCCCACTCTTGTTCACAAGCATGTGGATGTCCTGCCAGCAACAGGCTTCCTCTGAGTAACTAACCATCCTGGTGGGCTGTTGAGGTCCATGCTTTCTATCGCTGTCCTCACAGTCTTTGGCAACTTGGAGAGATTGGACTACAGTGAAAGACTGTGGACAAAGACATCCAACAAAACAATCATTCTGGCCTCGTCCACTGACCGCATCTTAATGTTTGTCCTCTACAATGTCAGAAGAGATCTGCCAAAAGCAAGGGAAAAGGCAAGACAAGGAATTGATACTGTGTGAACTCTCCCCACAGTAAGCGACCATAGATACTTTTTTCTCTTATGACAGGAAAAAATGAAGCCTTTTACTTATTGCTGTATCATTGGCATTCTCTTTCAACTGATAGCACAATTTTATAAGCCTAGCAACTGCATACCAAAGCATAGTGTGTTATGGGTTGGGAGTTACCTGCCCTTCCACCCCATGAAAATCACCCAGGCTAGACTCACCTGACTGGAAGTAAAGAAATAAAACTATATTTACGGTTTAGCACAATATACAAGCAGATATATACACAATATACAGTTATCTACAGAAATACACAAGTTAAAAGTAATACAGAAACACAATACCCCCTCCCAGAAATCAGAGTCCCCAGGAGGGGCTTCCAACCACCCTTCCACCTTCTTTCCACCCCTCCATCCTTACCCCAGGGTCTGCCTTATGTGCAAGGTGAGTTTGGAGGATCGACAAGGAGGGTTAGTGCAGAATGATTAGTTGGGTTACACAGCCACAAAATCCCAGGGAGAAATCACACCAACTCTGACAGAGAGACTCTCTCTTATCTATGTTTGTGTCCTTGTTTTTATACATCTCAGCAAGCCTATGAGTGAAGTAGACAACACCATAGTTTTCTTTTCACAGCCTATGATCTTTTTTCCTTTTTTTGTTAAAATATTCCAATTAGCCTCAAACCAGCACATATGGTAAGTAAAAGCAGAAGTTGTGCTAGTAGTTGGGTTTTTTTCCCATCTGTTTCGAGATTAGCAGTGGTGGTTCTCCGTATCTACTTGTTCAGAATGATTTCCTGAGTAAGTTTGAGCTATACATTACTTTTGACACTTGTTCAGAAAAAGCAACAGTATGCTTGTCATGTGATAGTGTTTCTGTTCTTTTAATGGCTGAGATGATTTTTTTTAAATTAATCCAAATTCTAGGGTTTTTTTAACCTGGAATAGTGAATTTGAAACTGTTTTTATGTGTGCACTGATTGTATTTTTTCCACTAGCAATACTTACATAAAACTAAATTTTAATCTAGATTGTCTACTTATTGAGAGAGTAGGTTCGAATGAAAAAAAAAGATCATAAATAATTGAAAACAATTAAAATCTCTAATAGGTTTTCAGCTGTGGTCATATAACCTGCCTGTAACTGTACGAGTTCTAGTGACAAATTGCTACAATTGTCCTACATCCTTATTTTTCTCTCTGTGTCCTCTCCCTAAATTCTACATTTCAGATTGTGTTGCATGTATTTCCTAACAGGACAGAGCATGCTGTTTTTAGACCCTCACTTATTGTCATGGAAGGCCAAAATAGGCTTAAACATGCCTTGGCTTGTCCTCTCACCTTCTTTTCTCTGCCGAGTAACCTAACTAACCACTTTCCATCTAACCCTCCTGGCCAATCCTCCAAACTCACCTTGCATGTAAGGCAAACCTTGGGGTAAGGTATAGGGGTGGGGAGAAGGTGGAAGGGTGGTTGGGAGCCCCTCCTGGGGTCTCTGATTTCTGGGAGGGGTGTTGTGTTTCTGTATTACCTTTAACTTGTATATTTCTGTAAATATTCCTGTATATTGTGTATATATCTGCTTGTACATTGTGCTAAGCTGTAAATATAGCTTCATTCCTTAACTTCCATCCGGCTGAGTCTAGTCTGGGTGATTTTACAAAGTGTGGGGAGGAACTCTCAAACCATTGCACAAGTGCTGATAGTTGGGGTATGTCTACGTGGAAACTTACCATACCTCAAGTTCACCAGTAAACAGGCATTAAGTACCTTCACATGATAAGCTTGCTTAGCCAGCGCTTGCTTAGCCAGCATGACATTTTGCCTGTCTGCACATCCACAAGGCATTCTACCTGCACCTCTGCAAGCCTCCATGCCAAGTCTGGAGTCAAAGAGGAACCAGAATCAAGTCAATTGTCTGCCTCTCTCCCAGCACTTTGTTAGAACCTGGGAAGATCTGCACGACTTAGCAGCTAAGATGACACCAACAGAGCTCCCTTCAAGTGTTTGGGTATTGTTTTGAAATTGTAATTAGCCCTGGGAATCTGGAGATAGTATGTTGTGAGCAAATACTTAAACCCTCTTTGTAATTGAATCCAAGTGCCTTCTGCCTTAAGCAGAAAGGAGCTTCTCTAGTCCCTCTAGTGGACAAGTGGTATAATCAACCTCAAAAACCACTTTCCAGTTCTAACAGTTTAATGTTTGCTATACTTTCGCTAATGTTTTTCATGACCTTTGCAAAGAACCTATTACTAAAAATTAAGTATTATGGTAAGAGTTTTTTATATCAAAATTAATAAACCATATTAATTTTGAAATAAATCCCACTCATACCACTGTTACATTTACAAAGGAGTGCAGATTCCATGAAGCTGCAAGAATGTGCTCCAAATCCAAAATATTCTTGCTTTTGGTTAAAGAACAGGGCAGGGAAGATTCTTCCACAAAGCTTTCTGTGAGTAGGGGGCCATAAAGAAGAGATGTCGATATGTTTTCAAGTGACCAGCATGGAAATACTTGCTAGTGCTATATCTAATATGCGTGTTCTCTGTAGACCATCAACCACAAATGTGAACACAGGTAAAACAGAATTCAAACTAGCATGCATGCTAGTATCTGTCAGCAATATCTTTCGATTTCTCTTTAGCACTTCTGGTAGCTGTTCTGAACTGAATACTCTTTTAAGTTGTGTTGTTTATGGCTATTGAATGATGGAGTTGTCCAGAATGAAGACTGATTTGTGTTTTACTCTTGAATAATAGGGGGGGGATTAATTGTGAATCTGTCCATGATGGACTCAGTACGTTCAACATTATTAATGATGAACTATTGCAGTGATTAACCTTCTTTTCCCTTTTGTCCTGTTTCTGAACTGATCACATATTCTATGAATGTGTTAATTGCTCAAAATTTCTTCTAACTCTTGCCAATGGAAAAAAAAAAAATTACAAAGGTTCTTTTTAGCTGTCCTCTGCTACTGTTTCTTCAATTAGCTGATATTTTTCCAGGCAATTGATTTGTCTGCTTAGAGCAATTTTCTGTTTCTACACTATGGTTGGACAGTTTAGTATGTTAAAATAAAAAAAAAACCAAAACCACATAAAATCATATTTCATGGGGGAGGGCTTGTGCTTTTTAGTCAAGTCTGCTCTAGGCTCTAAAAACAACTTCTGACTTAAACATTTTGAAGTCCAGGTAGAACTGTTGGATCATATTTCTGAATGCAGACCAAGGTACTCTCACCTAGTTATATTGAATGATTACTGTATCTGTGCGCATTTATTGTTTTAATTATGCTAAGTGTAGATAGACTGAAAAGGTTTGAATGAATGTAGAAAAATATCCAGTGTTGTAATTGATAAGGCCAGAGGAGAAAATAAAACAGTACAGCAGTATTGTATTTAAACAATGCAGCAGTTGTGGCATAGTTAAAATCTCTTCCATAGAGAAGGTGGAAGGGTTTAGGGAATTTCTCATTCCTTCTTTTTGCAAAATCATGTAAAATCAGGATGGGAAATAGATTCCAGAGAACAGCAAGGGTTGTTTCTCTGAAGCAAATGTGGTTGTAATGGAAAGAAATGCAAGACAGCCATCTGTTGGACTGCACAGCAACATGCTTGGATTCCAGATCCCAGTGTGAGCTACCAGTAGCCCAGAAAGGAACAAGAACTTCATTGCAAAAGCAGATGATACTTGTAGACAGTTTAAATTCAGCCTGAGCATAAGTTCACTAGAAAGGAAATGCATACATATGAAAATGTGTCCTAGGGGTGTTGCAGACACCTGGAGTGCAGGCAAAGCTTTGTCATCATCATGCTACTGGTTGTGCAGAGGTTTTCCACATCTTTTGCCAAGTAATAATTTTATAACGCAGGACTATGTGGTCAGCTGTCATCAAAACTGAGATTCAGCAATGGTCCACTGCCTGGGGAGAGCAAACACACTTCTCATCTTAACAAAGCATCAAATCTGTTGCAACTGGAAGTGGTCTCTAAGGTAGTCAAGTCCAACCATCAACCCAATGCTGCTGTGTCCTCTAAACTATGTCCTGAAGTGCTGTGTCCAGACATTTGATGAACATCTCTAGGGATGGCAACTCCCCCACCTCACTGGGCAGCCTGACCACCCTTTCAGCATTTTTTTCCCCCTAATATCCAACTTAAGCCTCCCCTGACACCACTCAAAGCTATTTTTTTCCTTCTGTCACTTGATATAGGGAGAAGAGGCCAATGCCCACCTCACTACAGCATCTCCACTCAGCATCCTCCAGACTAAACAATCCCAGTTCCCCTTTTATCCAGGTGCTTCACCAGACTTTTTGCCTTTCTCCAAAGTTTATCTTGTTGTGAGCGGCCCAAAAACAAGCACAGTACTTAAGGTGCAACCTCACCAGCACTGTGCACAGGGGCACATTCACATCCCTACTTGTGTTGGCCACACTATTTCAGATCAGGGTGCTGTTGGCCTTTTTGGCTGCCTGAGCACACTGCTGGCTCATGTTTCAGCCACTCGTCAACCAGCACACCCAGGTCCCATTAGGAAGGGTAGCTTTCCAGCCACTTTCCCCCAAGCCTTCAGCATTGCATGGGGTTGTGACCCAAGTACAGGACCTGGGAGTGTTCAGTCCCCTCATCCAGATCATTGTGTAGAACAGAAGACTCGCTTGTCACTGGTCTTGTCCAGATAACAAGTTTTGTTAAATAATGGAGCAGAAGGTTAAAATGGTTGATCACATATTTTGTGGCAGGTAGTCATTGTGAGTATTTGACATGTTTGCTTTGGTGGACATAAATTGTTTGCAAACTCTGGGGATTTGACCTCTGGGTTCAATGTGATAATCATAAATTTCATACTCTGAATGCCTCTGCTGATCAGTTTTCTCACCACCACCCCACCACCACCCCACCACCCCCAGTAATTTGTCTTAGACAGTGACAGCTTCTGATTGTGATGTATTTATCCTGTATGTTATCAGCAGCAGATTAATATTATGTTCTAAATAAGGTTGAGCTGATAGCAAACTGATCCAGCTGGAAGGCCAAGAGGACCAGCTGGGCAGGCCAGCTTGTTAACATCCCTGTAGATCTCACTGTGAGCTGAATGCCTGGCAATCAGGTTGTAACTTTCTGAGAGTTTTTAAATTACACAGGCAAAATATATTAATTACAAATTCTGTACCGCCTGGCAGAAAATCAGAATGGTTCCTTGATATGACCACATAACCTTGATAGGCAAAAATGTTTATAATATGCACAGGATAGTAAATCTTGTGGTCCAGGTCCAAACTCAATGAACACTTCATCTGTGAAGGCATTTCAGTCTCTGTATAAACAACTATTAAAACAGCAGTAATCCTTGTATCATTTTGCTAATAAAGTGTTTTCTTAACTGAACACAAGCACCCTAAGGGTGATTAGGCACTGGAATGGACTGCCCAGGGAGGTGGTGGATTCACCATCCCTGGAGGTGAAAAGATTTGATGTGGCACTTGGTGGCATGGTTTAACTGATGTCATGGTGTTAGGTTATAGGCTGGACTTGATGATCTCAGAGGTCTTTTCCATCCTTGGTGATTCTGTGAGCCTGTAAAAGGACAGAAGGAAAGGGTTGTACAGTTTCATGGGAGATGCCTGACAGATTGTGTGCTATTTTTAAGAGAAACTAGTCTTTCTGCTATATAAGGTTTTATTATTCATTAGTCAGCAAATTGTAACAAAAAAGGTCTAGTCTGCTTCTAATTTTAGGTTGTATTTAATATGAATTTCATTACTTTGTTTCCATTTTAATCTCTAAAGCCTGGATTTCTCCCTTTAATTTAAATGACCCAATTTTCAAAATGCTGACTGCTGCTGTTTGGGGGTATTCGCTTCCAGGAGAGACTGATCCTTAACCTCAGTGGGCGGTACAAGTTATATCCTGCCTAAATAACTTCATTTTCAGAAGCAATCAGGAGCGGGATATGGAAGTTAGTGTAGCAGTTTGCATTGAAGAAAGGAAGAGGTAAAACCGCTTCAACAGAAGATGGTTTAAGACAAGAAAGCTGGTAAAGGGTGTAGAGAACAGGTCTTATGAGGAGTGGCTAAGGGAACTGGGATTGTTTAGTCTGGAGAAGAGGATGCTGAGGGGAGACCTCATTGCTCTCTAAAACTGCTTGAAAGGAGGTTGTTGTGAGGTGGGGGTCGGTCTCCTTTTCTCTCTAGTACCAGGTGATAGAAGAAGAAGAGGAAATGGCCTGAAATTGTGCCAGATGGGGTTTAGATTGGCTGTTAAGAAAAAAATAGTTCCTGAAAATGTGGCCAGGTATTGCAACAGGTTGGCCACAGAGGCAGTACAGTCACTGTCTCTGGAGGTGTTCAAGAAATATGTGTACATGACACTTCAGGACAATGGTTTAATGGCCATAATGGTGCTAGGTGATGTCAGAACTCAATGATCTTGGAGGTCATGTTCAGCTGGAACAGCTCTATGACTCTATGATAACAGCTGCATTATGTTTACTGAAAACAAAAGAAAAACCTTCAGAAATGTGGGTACAAAATCAAACCATTTTTTTAATAGAACGCAATAGTTCCCAGCAGTGCCAAATATGTTTGATTCTGTTAACCTTCTCTGAGCTTCGCTTTTGACCCCCAAATGAAAATAAAAGATTTTGGCCTTGTTGTTCAACACTGATGAGTTTGTTAGAACAAGATAACAATTGTGGATTATGTCACCACAAATACCAAAAGGTGAGGTTACACTAGAGGTGTTTACTTCTGGCTAGGTAAGGTGAGTGCTATATTTTTGTCTAGGCACAACCTTTTGCTTACCTTACAATAAATTAAACTGACTACATGTCTTCACTGCGGCTAAAGTAGCTTCTGTTTTTTGTCGTTGTGTGTGGGTTTGGTTTTGTTTTGTTTTGTTTTTCTTTAACCTCAGGGTAACTAATACACCTTAGCCTTCCTAAGGTAAAACATCATGAAGGTAAGACACTTCAGCTTGAAAGTGTTGTACTAACTGCCTAAAATTGACTTACCTATGTTTATCTTGCAGTAAAACTGACATACTCTGACACTGCTCATCCTTTGTCGTCTTTTGTCTGTTTGTTTTGTGTTTCCTTTTAAAACCTCACACAATCTTGTGTGTGCTAATTACCCCATCTAAAACACACTACATCTTGAGGACTGAACCAATTGCTCTAACTGCAGCATTCCTAGGTTACATTAATATGGAGATTATGGAGTCTTGGAAGTAATTTATCTCTTCCCACAGGCAAGCAGTCATCTCCCTTCTCCTCACTCAATTGTGTATTTCAATTTGATTCACTTATGTGTGGCATCTTGCTGTTCTCCTTATCAGATGTACCTGGTCAGATTTAGACACTTCCAAATTGTTTATCCAGCTGTGGGCTTCCTGTGCCCCTGTCATCTGCTCTCCACCGAAGCAGGTGTCCTTAATGTGGGAACAGTATCTTGTATCTCCACACAATTTATCTTTCTGCTCCAGAGTGGCAGCCTGAGACTTTTCTGACTTTCTTGCACTTAGACAAACTCTATATCCCATCTTCGTTGGTTAATTGTTTCTATCTTCTGTTAAACATTAATTAATAGGTCAGCATCCTGACCCTGTTCTTGAACCTCTCACCTTCTTCATTTAACCTTTAACCATACAATGGCAAACAGTCACTGTAAAAAAAAAAAAAAAATCCTCAGATGAAAAAAAAAAAATCATTTCTACTGCACCCAGAATTTCCTAACTCTGCTACTAAAGAAGTTATGCTGGGCTATTTTTGGTGTTAACACTGATTAATATCTCTTGCTTCCCTAACTTGGAAACATCTCACCCCTATTCGTAAAAGTCCAGCTGTGTAGCCATTCCTCTCTTGACATCTCCAAACAACCTACATTCTCGTTAAGTTGCATCAAGTGCCCTGAAGAGAGTCTTATAAAGAACTTTGTAGTACTTGGTCTCACTTTCTAACAGCACAAATATTAACCATAATTTTGAGGCCTACAAAGTATTTCAGTTCTAATACCTTTATGTATTTCTAGAAAATACAATATCAGCAAGATTTTTACTGCTAGAGAAAGTAAAGAAGTTGATGAGTGCCCAGTCCTTTCCAAGAAAAGCCTACTACTAATCTGAAGAATATTCCACTTACTCAGAATGAATTTAGTTTCTCTTCATTTAATTGTAAAATAAAGTTTATCTTCTTCCAATAAAATTTAGGTATAGATTTGATCAGAGCCACTGTTGTAGTGGCATTAAATCTGTGCTAACAGTGGCAGTTCACAAACCAAAATTCAAATAAGTGGAAACTGCATTCAGCATAATGCTCAAAAATAACCAAATCTTTGATGAATTGGCCAGTTTTCTTTCTTATTACATGATTATCTCAGAAAATTAATGGTGCTTTTAATGTTCTGCAATACATTTATGACACTTTGCTGAAAAAGTCATTTGATCAAGCAATTATTTGACCCAAGATGTTTATCAGGTTTTGAGATTGTAGAAGTTGATCTCAGTACTAAAGACATTCCAGTAATTCAAGTATCTAGACCATGAAATGGAGGAGTCCAGGATCTTTAGGGTGACAAGGAGGTTATGCCACAAGCTCACTACCCTGAACTTTAAATTTTCAGAGCAGACTCTGGCCTCTTCAGAGATCTGCTAGGAGAAGTAAAACAGAATAAAGCCCTGGTGTGTCCCAAGAAAGCTGGTTGATATTCAAGGACTACCTACTCCAAGCCCAGGCACGATGTGTCCCAACAAATATGATGACAACCAAATCTTCAGGTGAAATACGTGGATGAAAAAGACAGTCTGAGACACTCTTCAGGACAAAAAGGAAGTCTACAGAGGGCTCTGGAGCCCACAATACAAAGGACATGGAACCGTTAATGCAGATCTGGAGGAAGACCACAAAGATGATCAGAAAGCTGGAGCACCTCTCCTATGAAGACAGGCCAAGAGAGTTGGGGTTGTTCCACGTAGAGAAGGGAAGACTCTGAAGAGATCTTTTGGAAGCCTTCCAGTATTTGAAAGGAACCTACAGGATAGTTTCAGAGGAACTTTTTTTTACAGAGGCATGTAATGAGATAAGAAAGGCCAGTGGCTTCAAACTTGGAAGAACCTCAATTTAGATTAGACATTAGGAAGAAATTCTTTACTGTGAGGGTGGTAAGGCACTGGAATGGGCTGCTGAGAGAAGTTGTGGAGGCTCCAACCCTGGAATTGTTGAAAGCCAGGTTGGATGAATCTTTGGACAACATGATCTAATAGGAGGTGTCCCTGCCCACAGCAGGAAGTTGGAACTAGGTGGTCTTTTAGATCTCTTCCAACCCAAACAGTTCTATAATTCAATTATGTGTGTGTGTGTGTATATGCAAGTGTGTGTTTACCCACTGCATTCTCAGGACACTTCAATGTGCCATAATTATTAAAGTAAGAAATGGCTATAATTTTGGATGTTGAAATATATCTATGTGAGAGCAGGCTTCAAAGACTTGCTGTCCATCAAGGCTTACTGTGTGTGCAGTAGCAGGTCTGCAAGTGCCACCCAGGCGCAGCTTTTCAACAGTTCTCTGGCAAAAGAAACCATCCTGGGTCAGTCACAATATTCCGTTCCTTCACTTGCAAATGAGTACTTTTCCTGTTGCTTTTAGACTTCACCCAAGTGCTGTGCTATACTAAACCAACTGTGTATTTTCTCACTCAGTTTATAGACATAATATGACCTGCCTCTCAAAATCTAAGTAGTGTAAGCTAAGAGCATGTTCTTTCATGACCGCTTTATCCTTTCTTACGCAGAATCACACCTGCTTGTGTTTAAAGCTCACAAGCAGTGATAGTTCAGCATGTTACAAAAGTCTTCAATGCATCAGACAATCAAAGATTTGATTTTGCCAAAGCTCACTTCTCTGGCAGCATGAAAAGCCTTGCAGAGGTGAAATGATGCAGGAAGGATGCTATGTCTTTTCTGGGAGTGTTTCCTCAATGGCTGGGGTTTTCCTCAATGACCACTTTATGCTTAAGGTTCTTTTCAGTAAAGGTGCTTTATTCAGTATGAGGTTCTAATGAGCTGTGATTGGTAAGAGCTTTTCCAAAGGATTCAAATCTTGTCTGACAAGTTCATTCTTTCTTCCTGTATAGGCAAGTTGTGTTGTAATGAGGTTACTCTAATTTAAAGCAAACACTGAAACAGTCTTTTAATGGACTTGGGGTATCAAGAAAGGATTAACAAAATCTTCCTTACTCCTTCCCTGAAGAAGAACTGAACCTTTGTAACTCAGCAAAGGCTTTTGGCAGGCTAGGGTATTACTGTGCCAAGACTGTTGCCTTTATATTTCCTTTGGAAAAATGTTGTTTCATCAAAATAATAATTTTTTGCAGGACTATTTCCATCCCAACTCTGCTGTTGACAGGTATGTTTGTAAATGTTTCCAAAAACATCAATGAACTTATTTTGTTTGCATTTTATTTACTTTAATCTTTCTCGTTTCCTTTTATTTTGGCAGAATATTATACTATATTTTTAGGTTTCATATCAAATTATCAAAGGCATTTCAGAATTGCCAATCTGTTTAATATTTCAAGATTATGGATTTTTCTCCAAAGTAGGGCAAAATAAAATCGTGAAAAGTCAGACTACCCAACATGTTGGAAATTCTGTAGTTGGTTTCATGTTCTCATCTGTGGTTCTGAGTTCCAAGGACCTGGTTCAGTGCCCACCAAAATAAATGGGAATTTTTCTCTTTAATTGAATGACTTTGGACTAAACTTTAAGACCAAAGTATTTTCAAACTGATTATAGAGGCCTAGAGGGTGATTTTTTTTCTTTCTCTTTTAATTTTAAATATTCTTGGTGCTATCTTCTGTGAAAACCCAGCTGACAGAAGCAAATGTGTGTGAACATCCACGTTTAACTCAGCATGAGAAAAAGAAAGAGCTTCCAGTTTCTACACTGGAATCCCAACACTAATAGAGGATTAGTTTAGTGGAATTGAAATGAGGAGCTATTACTTGGCTCTGATTTCTTATTACTGGGTGTCTACAAACACTGCGATGTTGAATGTTTGGGAACAATGTTTTATAAATATTTTGAAGTCCTTGATATAGATCAACTTTTTCTTTTACCTGTTTTGCTGTTGTTGTTGTTTTGTTTTGTGGTGTCGTTGCTGATTGTTTGCTTGTTTCAGGGATTGGACAGACTTCCTGAGGCAGCCAGTGTGTATTGGGATATTGAAAATGCCATTGAGATGAAGCACTGAAGTGAAGTACTTCAGGACAAAAAGCTCCATCACCTTCTCTTCTACAGTTGCATGAACCTCTCTGCCTATTCAGGGTAATGCAGGTAAAAGCGATAAGAAATTATCATATACAAAGTGGTTCTCACATCACCACACCTATGTCCCATCCCATAAAGTCAACTAAGAAGAAATAACACCTCTCACTCCTCAACCATTCCAGCTAAGCACAGAGAATAAATTCTCACTTCTTGTCACCCAACTCAGCAAAGGTGACCCTGGATGTATAGAGGAACCAGATGGCACTTTCACAGAGCAGTTTTCAGAAAAGGAGCTCTATGCTGGTGATCAGCTGATTTTTCTGGGAAGCTTAGTGGGGCACTGCTGAGAAGAAGAAAAAAAGCAAACATATTTTGATAATACGCACTATATTCTACTTGCTATTGTACTTTTGTGAGCTTTTGGGCTACCTTGAAACCTAGATGGTCTGTTTGCTATGGTCTTTGGTGGATACTAAAGTAGAGGTTTGGTTTGCAGATCACTCCTGCAGACAGAGAACCTAGGCACCTTGTTTGTTTCATTCCCAAAGCTCTTTTATCAGGCTTTTGGGACTTGTTTAGGTTGTCTTCTCAAGACCCATCTGTTACAGTTTCTTTGGGATTTTTTTAAATAGAGATATTTCTGAGGCTGAAAGACTCTAGAAGTTGTTAGATTTTGCCTCAGAGACTATTCCTTGGGAGAAAATCTTGCCATAATGAAGGTGGCTTCTCCCCCTGCCCTGACAACATTTTGATAGCCCAGGTGGGCCCATTCCAAATGAACAAGAGAGTTTCTACTGTAAGAACAGTGATTTAAATTTATGTGCTTCTTTCAGTTTAGCAGTGCTAGGAATTGGGTCTTATGTAGCGTATTGTGAATTCAGCAGCCATAAAAAATGCTGACAATGGTAGTTTGTTTTATATATTTGTTGTGTTCTCTGCCCTATGATCAGAAATATAAACTCACTTATAAGAAGGAATAAATTGGGCAGGTGTTTTAATAAAAAATTCTGGGGAAATTTCTAAATATCTGGGAGAAAGAAATACAGAACTCTCCTTTAGAAATAGTATTTTTTTCAGATACTTGGTTGGAGTATATTTTCACTGTACTTTCAAGAGAAAATTATGGTGCAGAGCAAAACTAATCCCAAGATCCCCTTATAAATCATTTGGTTTCCATCTCAAAACAGCCTTTTTTCTTGTCATGTCAACACTATTTTAATTAGAGCACCAGAGCTCCTGAGGAAGCACAAGTAATCGCAGGAGTATGTTTCATACACATTCACAGCCATCAGAGGTCAGTACAGGTTCATTCATGTAAGCACTCTTAAGATCCTCCAGTTTTGCATATAACTTTTTTATAAATATGAAAATGAGCCTTGTTGTTTGTGACAGCTGATTAGGTAAGTGGATTCTTGAAAACTGTGAAAAGCTAGAGGACCTAAAATACAGATTAGCTCATGTTAATGTCTTGACCCCATATAGTATGCCATGAGAAGCTTCACTTCATGTGTGCTCTAGTTTTGGGACCATAACTCAGCAACTGCCAAGGGACTGGAATGACTGGAATAGCTCTTCCAGATGTTAGTTAATGATTACACCTTGTTGAATTCTGTTTTACATTAATCCTGCTAGTAATGAAGCTTAAACTCCTAAGACTGAGCACCAGGACATCTACAGCAAAGAGCCTACACCTTTCAATATATTCTTTCAGTGGCTCATCTCTGCACAATATTAATGGGCCACAGTGAAGTACTCTCCAAAAAAACCAAAATGTATAGTCTTCACTTAAAGAGAATTGAGTTTTGAAGGCTGCATTCTGTGGATTTATAACTGATTTTACAAATGTTATATTTATTTTTAAAAAATTTTTTAAATGGTACAAACTGCTAAAACTTAAAGTATCAAAAAACCCTGAAGAAGAGAAGGTTCAAGACGTTCTGAACTTACTTTCCCAAACCAACATTTATTTCTGTACCCTTCTGTATCTGTTTCACTGAAAAAAAAATCCTTAGAGGTGCATGAATAAAATTTTATTTGGCTGTAGTGCGGGAGAGTGAAAGAAATACAGTCAGTTTAGTGGTTTAAGTCCTGCTGAAGAAAAGGACTAAGAATTTCTGTTATGAATCTGGCAGAGAGTGAATTTGAACTTGTATTACACTATAAAAACCAGTGTATCAGTTACAGGATCTTCTCCCTCTGGAGACACATTTAAAAAGGTAAACAAAATAAATGGTAACTAAAAAACCTTTCTAAACAATTTTGGATTTGACTCAAAAGAAATATTGAAATAGAAGAATTCTATGAAACATGACTTCTTTGCCTCAGTCTTTAACAGCAAGG